>JH814852.1:137034-164169 GCA_000296255.1 Omphalotus olearius VT 653.13
CTGGTCTAGGGCTGTGGAAAGTGAGTTCTAGTACGAATCACTTGCACGGGAACTTTTACTCAGAACTCGTGTAGAATTGGTGGAAATTATCCACTATGCTGTCCATGCACCAACCGGCTCGCCTTCTGATGGTCTAGGCGGAGACTCAGAAAGTAGTACTTCGACTTCGGTGTTTATTGCTGCGCAGAAGATGGTCAGCGCGGAAAAGGCCGGAGATGACTGGGAGGTAGACGAGGTGGTTGTGAACGGCGAGGATCAGGAACACCATCACAAACTGGGCATGGGGAGCAGCGAATACAGCACCTCAGCCAGTCCAAAGGTTTCGACTCACGACGACGACTCAATACGGAGGGAATCGGACAACATTTTACTGTATTACTCTCCAAGTCTCATGACGGTTCTATGGTCAAAGTGGCAGCTAGTTGTCAGCTTTTTCAACCCTAAGTTTGACGACGAGGGCAGCGAGTTGGATTTTAGGAAACATCGTTGGTATTCTGCCAAGACTTGGGCTTTGTGAGTCTTTGACTTAGTGCAGCTTCGTGCATTCAAACTAACTTCGCTTCAGCTATGGTACCTTGTGTTCGTTCTGCTTTTTCCCTCATATCCCCAGGTTTTTCTCATGACTTAAACTCGTGCAGTCCTGATTACCAACTGGTTTCTTTATCTCATTCTCAACCTACCGAGCACGAAACATACTGTATATGCTCAGGTCAGTTCTTTGCTTTCCTCCTATCACCAGACGGCAAGCTGATTGTAGCTTCTACGCAGGTTTTATTTGTTCGTATTCATTTACATCGTTTTGCAGCCGTCTAAATGCCCCCATCTAGTACGGCGGCCTCACACTTTTGACTGTCCCTCTACCCATCCTAATTGCCATGGACGTCCCTTTCCATTATCCGATCCCGTTTCAGCTCTGGTTCGCCGCTGCTGTGTGGTATTGTGGTATAACAGAGACAATTCAAACGCATATATGTCATTTTTTCATCAGGCCGAATACTTGTTTTGGGAAGGACTTTTTAGCGATGAGTATGTCTATTCTTTCCCGTCCTCGACCCAAGTTATTTAACATGGTTGTACTCTAGTGTTTTATAACACCGCCTTGCCTGCCGTCATGATGTTCGTCGTCTCCGACAGGCTGTACAATGCCATTTTGCAGGTCGTTGAGTTCGTACTGCTGATGGTACTTGTTATTCCAGTACAGGGAATATATGCACGGAATGTCGTAAGTTTTGTGGGTTACTTCTCACTGCTTTGAAATTGTCGAAATGCTGATCAATTTGTGCTTAGGTACTGTTCTCAATATTCCTTCAAGGCCTTCACTACAACCGCGAGATGGTACGTTTACCTTTTCTTTTTATCAAATCCTTCAACTCAAACACACTCGAGTCTGAGCGCCGCCTCTACCTCCTCAATTCCCAGCTGAAAGTTGCCTATAAATCCCAGCAAAAAGCTCAGATGGCCCATGCTCGTGCATCTCATGCCAAAAGACGTTTCGCATCGTATATATTCCACGAAGTCAGGGTACCTTTGAACAACGCTGCTATTGCCTTCAATAATATGACGACTAATGAAGCGTTCCGACAAGCACTCTTGGATGACAACGAGTTGGGAGAGGATGCGGAGGCATTGGACATTAGTCTTGCGACGGTGCAGCAGGTGTTGAATGATTCGTTGGATTTAGAGAGTAAGTCTCCCGATCTAAAAACTGCGTGGATGTTTAATTGCTTATTATATCCACTTATAGAAATGGACGCAGGACATTTTGACATCAACCCCCGACCCTTTCCACTTCACCGCGTTATTCGATCGACACTGAGCCCGCTCATCGTCACAGCCACAGCTAAGAAGTTAGCTTTTCACGTCAACCTCGACGAACACATCGATCACCCACAACCGGAAGTCGTTGCTAACTCACATGGCAGCACGAACACCTCAAATGCCAATAATAGCGCATTCCCTCCTTCCCCACTCTCGGATCCATTTGACAGCACTGCCTCTTCTTCGCCTTCGCGTGGTAGAGGGGAAGGGGGCTTGAGTATGTTGAATGCCGGCGCGGTCGTGGAGGAGCATGAGACGTGGGTTATGGGCGATGAAGTGCGGTTGAGACAGGTGCTGACGAATCTTGCTTCAAATGCGGTCAAGTTCACGCCTGAGGGTACGTCGGCTGGAATTACGGTTAACACTGTGATGGTTTCGAGGAAGAGGAAGCCGGGGGTTACGAGGAGTGGATCAATGGCTGCGGTTGGGAATGCTAGTGCGGGGCTGGGAAGGGGCCCCAGTGTTGGGAATGGGAGAGCTAAGCAGAAGAATAGGGGGCAGAAGGGAGGGGATTTGGAGAAGGGAGGAACTGAAGTTAAAAGTGGTGTGGAAGTTGGCCGGAAAAGGCAGGCTCGTGTGCAGCAGGATTCGGATCATAGTAATCTGGAATCAGAGTTTCATCAGAACCGGAAGTATCTGGTGTTTAGGCTTGAGATTATAGATAGTGGGCCTGGAAGTGCGTCTTTCTTACACTTGCTCTGAATGACTACTGACGGATTGTGTGCTACAGTCAAACCTTCAGATTTGACGGATAATCAGTTGTTCCAGCCTTTTGCTCAGGTGCGTTTTTATGAAGTCAAGTCGTAGTGTTTCTGATGAAACATTCAGACGAAAATTGGGAAGTTGAGCAAGAACAGTGAGTGCTCATTTGGTGCATAACATACGATGTTCTGACTTAACTTTTTCCCCTACCAGGTACAGGGCTTGGGCTAGCTATTGTTCGTCAGATCGTGAGCCTTAGTGGCGGAAAGCTCGTGCGTACTTCATTTCTCCGATTTGATGTCCTTTCTAAATGAAATACCACAAAATACAGGGTGTACAATCACAAAAAGGTCGAGGCGCAACATTCTGGGTGGAACTGGCGTACCCCATAGCCGAAGAAGCTGATGTCCGAACATTCCTCGCATCCTCCTCCCCTCCCTACTCCCCTCCGTCGTTCTTCGCTGCACAAACACCAGCAGCATCAGCCGCTAAGGGGATATCGCTCAATACCGTCGCTTTCGCGGAGGATATAGAGCCTTCGTTGATTGCCAATAACATGGTGGCTACGACGGTACCCCTGATTCTCTCTTCACCATCGGAACCTAGTTTGCTGAACTTGCTGTCGCCAACTTTTGACAGGCAGGATAGTGATGTGCCGTTGTTAAAGAAGAAGCCGTCAAGTCAAAATACTAAGGATGAAGGTGTTGCTGAGAAGTCTGAAGCGGAAGCGGTGGAGCCACCACCGCCTGTGGTTGAAACGCAGGTGCAGACAAACACACAGGTTTCACCGGTAGCTGTTGAAGAAAATACTCCTCTGGTTGTTCTCGTTGTGGATGACAATATGATCACGAGGGAGACCATGTCTCGGTGAGTATAATTGTCTGCAAGGTACCGGCCCGCATTGACTCAAGATCCTTCCCGTTATGTAGGTCGCTACGAAAACGCGGGTGTGTAGTCGATACAGCTAGAGACGGCAAGGAGTGCTTAGACATGTTGTTGGGGCCGAACGCGAAGATGTATGATCTTGTATCACTGGATAATGATATGCCGGTGATGACAGGGGAGGAAGCGGTGAAGGAGATCAGAGAGGTGGGGAGGGATGATATCTTTGTTGTCGGGTGTACAGGTGTGTTGGGGTTCGGTTGCGAACCTTTTGGCTGCACATACTGATGAGTTACATTGGGATAGGTAATGCGCTGACGGAAGACCAAACGAGGTACCTCGATGCTGGGGCTGATCGTGTTCTCGTCAAACCTCTTCGATTTGAGTACGTGTGTTTGTCACGCTGAAGGTGTATATCACTGACCATTCTCCCTAGGTTGCTAGCTGATATCTTGGAAACTGCACGATGTAAGCGTCAACAGCGGCTGAACAACCCGAATTCCTAGCTAAGGCTTTTCGAACGGATGGGACTTACTCAACTGCTTGAAATGCTCTGTCGGTTATACACAAAATGGCTTGATACCCCGCATCCCTCTCTGCAGACCTTCCTTTGTGGGGCTCATACTCTCGGTTTACTTCTTTCGCCTCTTCATGCCACTCATCTCTCATCACTCATCTCTCTCGCTATCGCTCTCGCCGTCCTCTTCACTCCAAACACGTTGCTATACATAACGAAGTAGGCTCAAGCTCCAGCAAATTTTGGCGCTAGTGCTGCCATGATCATTTATCTGCACCCTCACACGTTATACACGGAACGATGTGCGAGGGGTTCAGACTTTCATATTCGCAAATCTTCACATCGATATCTTGTCTCACGCTCGTAAGTACGAGCAGAGACGTTCAATTGTATTTTGCTTGCGAGCCATTTGCATACTTTTGTGCGGGCATTCACAATACTCATACACGTATTCGGACTTTCACAGTCACATTCGGTATGATTGTGCATGCATGCATTAGTATCTTGTTTTGCTCAATGTTAGTGTAAGATAGAGATACATTTGTAGCCTTTTTTTTTTTTTGTCGACATTCACGAATTTTGTTTGGGTTTTTTTTGGTTTTAGTTTGTGGGTTTTATGACGAAATATAATGTACTTTTAGCCTCTTTCCTGAACAGAACAGTATCTCTTGTCGCGTGAACATTGAAATGTTCAACGTTGAAGCTTCAAGCTGTGAGTAGAGCGATCGCGTGACTGAGACGCGGTTGGTCCGCTACAACTTAGAAAGAACCCCCACTGCACCATACTTGAAAAGACTGCACGGTGTCGATGACTACACATCCGACAGAAGTTGTTCCGATTCGTGCTCGTCTTGATTCTCTTCGACTTTCAACTTACTTCAAAACGTTAGTATTCGGGCCCGTTCAAGCACGTTCGTCACGACGATTGGTTCTTATACAACCAGTGTATAATGCACATCTTTTTCAAGTCATTCTATTCGTGGTCACCATCAGAAAGCTGTCAGTGTAAGTGGATATACATGCATAGCCTCTGAAGGACGGTATCGTGTATTTGAACCTACCGTGAACGACGCTCGACTTCGTTGCCTTCGATTCTTCCTCAGTCTACCTCCGTTGATCCTTTTGCCTGATTGGACCCAAAAGAAAAGTAAATTTTGAAACATGACCGACAGCTTGAGCTCTTTCCAGTCAGCGCCATACTCACCGATACCCCCGTCCATCCTTGAACAAGAGCTGCTATCTTCAGCAGATGAGGTTCTTCAACAGTGTCCAAAGTAGGTTCTTTGTGACCTCGGAGAGTGCTGCCTTTCTGACTTAGCGATTATTTGTTTAGAATGCGTATCCTGGTGTTAGGAAAGGTTCGATCTAAGCTTCAAACATGACCGCGTGGAGGTACGAGTACTGATACACCGTAATGAATACAGTCGGGAGCTGGTAAATCCTCGCTCATCAATACGACTTTCGACGTGGATCTTGCAGTACGTACAGTGTCTATGGTTTCTATCTCCATCAACTCTGAAAAAAACCTTTTCTTTTGCCTCAGCACGTCTCGCATGAGAAGGCCGGGGTATCTAACATCGAGACAGAGATAACCTCAGATCAAAATTCTCGTTTTGTCTTGCACGACTCACAGGGTTTCGCAGCAGGAGAAGTCCAAAACTTCAACACTGTTGTGGAGTTTATTGAGGAAAGGGCGACTATGCCCGAGTTGAAGGACAAGTTACATGCTATTTGGTGAGCTTGCTAGTGGCTCGCACTTGATTGCTATATTTTGAACCATTTATCATTCCCGACAGGTTTTGCATGGAAGTACCCACCGAGAACGCGGCGCTTTTCGAGCGAGCTGACCAGAACTTCCTCAATCTCAAACTGAAGAACGGTATGTCCCTTCTCAGCTCCTCGTCTCACTAGTACTGTTCTTGAATGAATCTTTGATACTGCTACCAGTCCCAGTTATCGTTGTTTTCACCAAATACGATCTCCTCGTCCGCAAACTCGAACGCGAAACCGAATTTGACGAGTCGATGGATGAGAAGGAGTTTGAGAGTTTGGTTGATAATAAGGCTGAGGCGTTCTATCACGATATCTGTGTTAAGCCGTTGAAGGCGATTACAAAGGGTAGATCGCCGCCGATTCAGTATGTTCGAGTATCTAGTGAGTGGTTCTTTCTGATCTTTCACAAGCTGAAAGGTGGATGGATATTAATTGTCCTGTTATCTCTGTGTAGAGAAGCCACGATATCATGATACACTAGTTGAGCTCGTCGACATCACGCGAGCACAATTGGACGAGTCGATTTGGTTAATCTGGGCGACGGCTCAAAGGACGAATGCAGACCTCAACATAGAAGCTTGTATAGAGTAAGTGATTGGTCTATTCTGTCCCCGGTCAGGCTCTAATCCGGATCCTCATGCAGGGTTGGACGTAGAAGTACGTCTCCCCTCCCTGACCAAACCCATCGTCAGCGTTTCAGAAGCATAACATCCAAGTTATCCAGAGTACTGGAGCGGATTGGCATCCAGCCTTCATTTTCCTGGAAAGACCCTTAGGAAATGTTTGGACGTGATTCATGGAGATATTGTCAAGATTTGGAATTTCTACGATCCCTCTTTGGCACGCATTCCATTTATCTCCGATATAATGTGAATGTGAATCTGACTACACTCTTCGTTGCAGCACCTGGAGTCTGCAGATTTCAAGTCTCTCATGTATCATCTGACAGACGACCTCTCTGATTACCCTTCCACCCGGATCAGAGAATTTATGTGCGTAACTCGTTCCTTCCAGTCTTGTCGTGGCTTTATAACTGACCTTGCAGTATTTGACAGGTCTGTGACTGGTGTATTGGGATTAGCAACGGCCGCCATTCCTGCTGCTATCCCGTTTGCACTCCCAGTTGCTGTAGGACTAGTCTTTGTTCAATGGGTGTTTATGGTCTATCAAGAATCGTACGCTTTTCTCTCCGGTGCCCTCTGAACGTGTATTGATTGATCTTGTTGATTGAATTGACAGACCTATCGTTTTGCGTCTTATGATGGGATACATTGTCGGTAAGTACTACTCATTTGGTTTTTGGTAGTCTATGCCCTACTAACTTACTACGTCTTTATGCTTACCGCTCTCAGACCTTACCATGGTCATGCATAGTCTCTTTTGGATCACTAGAGCCCGCGGTGAAGCTATGCCTGTACAGAAGAAACTCCTCAGGCTTGCATACGTAGCATACTGCGACTCAGGGAGCCGCACGAGGGTCCACAGCGACATCCGGGATTTCGTCACGTCGACGTCCACACTGAAACGTCATCAGAAGGCTAATGTGGTGGACGAACTGAAGCATCTCATTGAGACATACAAGTTCGTACCGCCAAAGATGCGTGATACGGCCAGTGTCAATGAGGAGGACCCGCGGGACTTGAATGAGCAGTGGTATTTCTATGAAGATTCAGAGACACATTTAGTTTCGCCGCTGTTTGGAAATTTGTAGGCGAATGTAATGTATTGAATTATTGATTGTATCTAGACTGTCAGTACATACTTACCCAGTCGATTCTGAGCCTTATCATCACCGCTTTGTGTTGTGGGAACCATCACAAACTGCGCATGCGTAGTATCGCAGAGGATGAAATGCTTCGACTGGACAGCTTGAAAGAGAGCATGTTCTTGTTATGCAAACTATCCTGCTCTTAGTTTTGTCGATTTTGAATCTCTTCTTTCTTACCGTTCAAGCCCTAAGCAATTCAAGTGCACCATTCGTCTTTAACGACCTCTATTCTCTCCTAACCCAGTGGCCCAATACTTTTCACCCAAATGGTCATAGTTTAATCGCAGGATACCTAGAACCATTTTCTCTTCTATATCATGCTCGAAAAGATATTCAAGTTCCACCTCCTTCACCAGAATGGCTTGCCTTCGATCCAGAGATGAGCTACGCCGTCATGGCGTCCAAGATCGCAGGACCAACATACTTCCTCACGTATCGAACTGTAAAGCCTGCAAAAGTGCTTTACTTCAATGGAATGTCTGCTGCTTGGGGCGAAGGATGGCTGGACACGCAGTACGCCCTTATCACTGGGAAGGGTAAAGCGAACGGAACACGAGGAACAGAAATGAACTGGTGGGACGATTACGGACGTGCAAAAGGACTTTGTGAATGGGGAAAGCTCAGAGGTATAGATGGAATCGTTCGCATGAACGCTGGATTGTTCGTACTTTCCTCAATCCTAAGTATTGCTTTCAAAAAAAACTAACTATTTTGCCTCGAATGGCGTCGTTTCTTCAGTGAGATAATATGGTGCGACTTTGAGTCCCCGAAGATACAGCTAGTGAGCAGCCTCAATATCACACCTCCTGGCACACCAGACAAGCAGTCGTTTCCATTTCCTCCGAGAAACTTCCTTATACAAGACTCTACGGTGTCGGCGTTCGGTGATGAACCCCACATACCTCCACATCGCCCTCCTCGACCTCCTGGTCGTATACCACCAGGCCTTCCCGGCGGTGGTGGCGGAAGACCGCGATGGTCGTTTGAGCTAGGGCCTCTCGTTCGTTCTGGGAATTTAGAATGGACGCGTGCGGCTGCACGCCGTCCTACATCACCTCAACATCATCTTTCGCTCTCTTACAACGATATGGTGACATTTTATCATCCTCGCTTTGAGAGTCTTGCTTCTGGTCGCGTTGGGAAACCTATGCAATCTCATGTTGTGTGGGAGCATGTCTCTGACGAGGATGTCGGGTCTTTTATCGATGAACTAGAGGTCGTACTAGCTCGTGCAACTACTCAACGGTTCGATGGAACGGGACTCGATTGGCAGACTCTTGCGATGGATATCGTGGACTATTGGGCTGATAGAATAGCTCAGATTGAAAGTCTGCTCGACGGCTTCAACTCAACCACGAACGCGACCCAACTCATAGATACCGTACACAAGCTAAGCTATTCCCCGCTCGACCCTTACATCGACTACGGATCTGCTCTGAATCTGAACCTATCGGTTCATCAAATATTCTTCGAGTTTATCTCTCCCACCACTTTGCTGTATGGCTCAGGTGCAGCGTTAGGCACGGCATTCGAACGATGCGTGTATTCATCAACCGACTTCCTTGAAAGCCCTGCGATTCAACAAGTGATGACATCCCAGGAACGTCTTCTGAAATTGAGCGTCGAGACTGTACTCGAGAGGCTGTGTACGGACTTTGGTACCCTCTTCGCTGAGAGCTCAGACATAGTCGATGTATCGACTGAAATTCCTGATCCAGGACATATCATCGCTGCATGGCATTCGAGAGTTCAAGACCTGATGAAATGGCTAGACTGGGCCGCTTGGCTCAAGTGTGAAGAAGTTTGTGCTTCAGACGTAAGTCATTCTAATCTCAACAAACACCGTTTATTCACTGTATTTTTTCCCTATCACTACCTGTAGAGTGTTTGCTCCATGCCGCTCTGGCCTATATCATGGGCTGGTGGGCCGTTTGGTAGACCAGGCCGTGACCGCGATACTGACTTGGATTCACTGAAACCGAGTTGTAAAAGGCTTACTATGAATGGGTCTTAACCGGTGTATTGATTGATTGTCTTCGTCTACTATGAATGTACATGGCTACCATGTCTAACTCTTTTTATAAGAGTCTCTAGTGAGCGTTGAGTCCACAGGGTTTTGAGAATCGTGTACAGAATTGAGAGCTTCTAAGAGAATAGTGACGACGCGAAAAATCGCCGGCCACGGGCCGTTCACCGCCCGTACTTGACCCGAGCTTTTTTCGAGCACATTCTTTTCCACATCCTTCACCTTCACCTTCACCTTTCTCTACCTATTTCTACCCTTTTCTTCTCTACTCCATTTTCTATCATTCTAAATGGTAGGAACTTCATATTTACCTCTTCAAATACCTTCTTCTGACAAGTTATTCCTCTTGAACCACGTGCATTCTTAATTTTCTGTTACTGTAAACTTCGTTGTCGATTCCATACTCGTGTTATGAGTATAGGCTGCCCAGGCAACTTTCAAGTCCATCAAGGCTGTTGTTCCTCTCTTGGACCGTGTATTGGTCCAGAGGTTCAAGCCTGACACGGTATGTTTTTCATGTCATTACTCAGCTGTACTCAAATATTGAACTTTCTCTTTCTCATAGAAAACTGCAGCGGGTATCTTTTTACCTACTTCTGCTACCTCTACACCTCTTCCTGAGGCTACCGTCATCGCCGTTGGCCCTGGCGCACCGAACAAGGATGGTCAGGTCGTCCCGACACAGGTGAAGGCTGGTGACAAGGTGCTTCTACCTGGATGGGGAGGAAACCCTATCAAAGTCGGTGAAGAGGTGAGTGCTTTCAAATGCTTTCGTGTTTAGTCGAATGTTTCACTAATGCATTCGGCTTCTGCAGGAATACTTCCTTTTCAAAGACTCGGATATCCTCGCCAAGATTCAAGAGTAAACGTTTCGTGGAACACCAAAAATCTTTTTGCGTGGACGACTGTGGTGGTACCTTCAATAGAGCGCGTGGAAAGATAATGCAGCAGAGGTTCAAATGTAGTGGGTGTTGTTAGCGACGTGAGAAGTGAGTGAGTGAGTGGTTGGGAGGGGGTTGAGGTAGGGTGTGGGGGGGTAACTCGGGACGGTACAGTTCGTGTTCGCTCGAGCATGTGGATGTCAAAAAGGTTGCTTCGGCATTGACAAGCCCCCTTTTATGCTGATATGGGTGGTTTTTAGTATCCTTACTGGCATTTGTTCTATTGGTTGTTTAATAGCAAAAGTATCCCCACTCTTCATATCATAATAACGCTTGAACAATTGTGCAAGTCCTGGTTCTATCGCGAGACGGGACTATCGGAAATTATTGACGGTGTCCTTCTAACAACTACACCAGCACTACAGACTGGTTCTTCAGAAAATGGTGTTGCTATCTGGGTTTATTAACGTCCATTCCTCGAATTATAGTGTCAAACCGCTACTAATAGACCTTGGATACATTGTTTAGGTCAGAGATCATTGTGATGGTTCAGACGAAATCGAAGAATCTCTTGGGCCATTGGTGAAGTGTCTATTCCGTTCGGTTCCGATGGTGGACGGCATCACGACGTGGCTGAAATTCGGGGTCACTCTTCTGGATGGTCGGTCGTTCGCCTTGAACGATACCCCACGCGACCTGGAGGCGCTACTACGCTTGCCTTGAGCTGCCTTTCCTCTCCTTTCACTGATATTTACCCTTAGGATGGTACTCTGCTTCAGAGGTCGCTTATTTCTTTTCCTTCTGACAGTTTCCAGGATCTGAATTTACTATTTAACAGTGTCAAGTATGGAGAGCCATTGATAGGCTCGAGCTCTTAGCTCGTTTTGTTTGGAATATAACATTCCAGTCAAGAACCCCATGCTGTGATAAGCCTTCGAGTTTCGGTTGCGCGCTCAGGCTCCGAGGATCTAGCTAGAGCGGTTGGAATGCTGAAGTCTACACTTCGTTCTTCTGGAATACCGTGGTACGCTGTATTCCTGTTTTTCATTCCTTTTCACTTCTTCACGCTAGATTAAGAGAGAGACTCCATTCTTGCGGCTCGCGCCTGTAATTCGAGTCATAGCTTGTTGGCCTTCATAGAATATGAATGCTGCTCTGACTTCTAGTCGGTTTCGGATGATGTTGTATGATGATGATGATGGATTGGATTATCGATTGGACTGGCCCCTGGGTGGTGGTTCATCAACTTTATCTTTCGCTTGTCCAACATGTTCTTTATGTTCTTATAGATATTCTTTTGATTCATTGCTGTCACTGATGTCCAGTCTTTACGTCGCATATATACCATCTGCTGCTGCGATCTATTCACTACACGTGCTCTCCCTTGTTACCGGTTATAACTTGAGTAGAAAAACATTCATCATCATCGCTGGCATCCGTCTTGTACTTGACCAAGTATACGGTCATATACGCTTCAAGCACAAGTGGCCCCGACATTTGTGATTGATTTTTTTGTTTGTCTTGTCCTTTTCAAAGTCAGATAAAGGCTCGTTTAGCTTATCCTACTGGTCTGCCGGAACCAATGACCGTGGGTTCACCGAGGTCTTCATCATTAATCGTATCACTCTCCAGAACCAACCTGAAGGAACCTGTTTCTCAATCGAATAGCTTCATCTGTCATCGCTGTCAGAAGCTATTGCTACCTGCGGACGAGCGATTCGGACGCGACGTCGACCCAGCTGAAGTCGAGAACATGTCGCTCCACCTACTGCCTTACGATCTCCTATTAAATATCTCATCGTATCTGGACTTTCCTGATATTCATGCATTGCAGTCGGTGAGTGATGTGTTTTTTTTTTCTTTTTCTCTTCAGCGGTTTTTGGGAATGGATTGGAGTGCGGTAGAAACGTCTGGGTATTTTGGGCGCAGGAGGAGAGCGGGAGAGGACGGCAGAAGAATTCCCTATATGCTCGATGCTCGAAGAAAATCTTCCAGTTGAAATGGTCCTCTCTCCTCGCTTATCCAGTCAAAACTCTCTCGAATGAACTGCCTGCTTCGTGCTTCCTGCTTCGGTGTCTGTCTCAAAAGGTTCAAATATGCTGATGAAATATTTTCGAATTGTCTAGACTTGCAAATCGCTTTACTACTCCTCTACAACTCGTCCTGTCTATCGCAAACTCGCTACGGACCTTCTACGACGATGTCGCCCGTTACCTCTGAAAGGCTTCCAACGTCTTGGTGACCTTACAACTCCACAACTTATACACTGCGTCAACAAGGCTCATCATTACGAACGGGCCTGGCTCGTTCGTGCCCCTCGACCTATCTGTGCACCTGTCAAACGTAGCGCAGAGGCTGATGTCTTGCATGTCAATGGTCATGGACCTGTCAACACACGCAATCATTACCTCGACTGCGAGTCGCCATTGGACAGTCAAGGCGAGGTCTCTACTTCGAACAAATGGTACAAGGTGGTGCGCGCGCCACCGGGAGAGGAGGTTGATTGGCTGTCACCGATTACGTCTAGCTATACCTTATGTGCGACAAAAAGCGGCAAGGTAGTATGCTGGGACGTTCAGACGGACACCTGCTTAGCAGAATGGAACCCTGGAGAAAGATGGGAGCTCTGGAAGTGCCGTGTTGAATTTGAGGAAAAGATGGTGTACTTTACCATGGCGAAAGTATTACACGGCTCGTGAGTGCATCTCCTGGTCTTTCCCCCTTTTTTTCTCTAATATTAAGGTTATAGTTATGATGACAGTAGGGTAATGGAATTTGCCCTCATGCGTCTTCAGTTCTACGAGAACTCAAGTGGTAAAAAGACCGCTTTGCCTACCTTCTCGCACGTTGCGTTGTTTAAGACGATAGGCGTAGTCATGAATATCTTTCTTCTTGACCCTTCTGCGAGATTACTGTCCGCTTTCATCTGGGTCTCAAACTCAAATACTATTGGGCTCTACGTTCTCCTCGACTGGGACAAAGATGATTACGTCTTCATAGATACAGGCATTGAATGTGTAAGTAGCCAAAACCTCACACCGGTTCTCTAATGTTGCATTCTAACCGGTCATATAGGTCATGTCCTCCAATTGGTCGTGTATCCTATACGAACGAAACATTGTCATTCACTGTGAAGATTCCGACTCTGCCTTCCAGCATTTCTATCCCCTGACGCTGCTCGAAACCCACTCTCGGCCGCTCAAAAACAAGCAAGCTTTACCGACACTCTCTGGGAGAGTGACGCCATTTGAGAGTATCGTCAAACGGTTTACATTCCCAATACCGAAAACGAAGGCGGTCAGGGTAGTTCCAAGGGTTCATCTCGCGAACATCATACCTATTACCATTGACGGGGACACTGGTGCTATCATCACTGTCACAACTACCGTCTCTGCCTCACCTCATACTCAATCAACCTCGACCTCTTCTTCATCTCTGCCCACTGCACTATCAGCGGCATCGTCATCCTCACCTGCCTCCGATTCCACGGTGGCGTCTACTTCACCTGCTAGTTCCCCTTCCATCTCATTTGAATCTTCCGCTCATCCTACTTCCGAACCGCCGCGCTCCAGCTCGTCTACTCTACATCAAAATCCCAACCCTTTCCCTTTTCCCCCATGGTACCCAGAATCTGCTCACTTCGTACGCCAATGGTGGCCTACGCTACCGAACGTGCCTAGAGTCAGCTGCACCGTCGTCTTACTTGCCTCTCATGATCCTACAACACACAAAACTCGATTTGTCCTAGCACAGCACTCTTTCCGAGTGCCGATGCTGGGTGCTCAGTGGGTTGGATTCGGGGAGAAGGGCAAAGGCGGCGCGAGGAGGAATGGGAATGGGAATAGTAATTCTGACGATGACGATGATGATGATGATGGGGATGATGGTGAGAGCACGATTGGTGTCGCTGGGAGTGCTACGAACGTGCCGACGAACGGTGGGCGAGGTGGTGAGCCAATGGGACCAATGGATTTATATTTCTTGGATGAGCCTCCGGAAGGGTCGATTGTGCGAGCTTCTATGAGGGCTGGATCTTCTTCGCTTTCCAGGAGGTCTGAATTCGAAGAGATGGAGTATGGTTCTCATGCGTCGGGGTCTAATAGCCCTAGGGCTACTTTAGGCTGGAAAATTAATGGCAAGAGTCGATCTCCTGGTACGATCTCGAGTTCAAGTAAAGGTAAAGGCAAGGCGAAAGCTAGTGTTGGGGATCATGATGACGGTGATGATGATGAGGATGATCATTCGAGCGAGGCGGATGATATAGAGGACGATGCGATGAAGCTTTGGTATGTTAGTGATCCTTTTGAGGTCGTGTGCCTCGAGGATTCTTCGCCCGAGGACGAGGACGGGATGCAAGAGCGGCCTAGACCACTAGTTGCTGTTGATTTTGGACATGCTGTGTGGATAGAGTATGTCGATAACGAAGAGGACAGAGATAGGGAGCGTGGACAGGGGGATAATCATCGAGGTGGTCGCCGTGCGTCGGACGATAGCGATGATGAGGAGTTTGGTGCTGGAACTAGCATCAGCACAGGAGCTGTGGAAGAGGGAGGCTCTGATTGGGAGGATGAACGTGTTAAGGTTGATGGAGACGATGAGTACACTCATGAACCTAAACGTCTGAGGTTCGTGACGTTCCCGCCTTTCGCTGTTGATGGGCGTGTGCATGATGTGAATGATGGTTGGGGCGGAGCGGAGGTGCGTACGCTTGAGACGCCACCTGACCTTGACCTTCATAGTGTGGAGACGATCAATATCGATCAATCGCAGGGTGCGATTATTTTGTCTGTGAAGGAGGGGAAGATTTTCATACTCTGCTATGAGTAAGGGGAGAGGAAGGGGCTGTGATTAATGCGTGGCCCCATTGCTCTACGGCAGTCCAACCCGCGGACGATTGCTTCGTGTGTCTAGGGACTTTTTTAACATGCTTGATGTCTGGAATGGTATCTAAGTAGGGATGCTTTGAATATAATACATCTTCTTTTTTTTTCTCGACATGTGGAAGGAGGGGGCAGTGCAGGCACTTTTGCTCAGGAGGACGAGGAGGACTATTCAATTTCTAACTTCTGTAAGCAGGCACCGCTGTCAAGTTGTACGTACTATATACTTCGTATGTCCTGTCCCTAGTAAGTTACTTACCGCTCATTCGGTCTGCACTTCTAGGACCTTTTCACGTTGTGCGCCTTCATTTTGGGATATCAGGATACAGGAACAAACGAACTCACAAGGATATGTTCAACAACATGACTGCCTGACTGACTGACATGGTTCTGTTGATCCTCGTTTTCTTGACTGCTTAGGTACACAAGTGGTAAGGTAAGTAAGTAGACCAGGGCCCTAAGAGCTGCGCCACATACTTGCAAGCCCGCCCGGAGAACCTGGTGTGGACGACTGGAACGGTACTCACGGATCCCATCTGCCATCAGTCAGATCAAGTACTCATCCAATGAAAGCCCGCGGATTGTCTAACAAATAACGATTGCTCTGATTGAGGACCCGAACAGTCTTGAATCCTGTCCCAAGTTTTTATCATTCGTCGTGGGGATACTGTACCTATGTTGAATTGAAACTTATACCGTTTCGAGTTAGGTTTAAATACCGCCCTTTGTTTCCCTATTGAACCCCCCCCCCGGTCCGTACATACGTCTCACACCCCCTAGTGCCCGCTCCTTTCAAAGCTTCAATCATGTCGGCTACTTTGACCTCTAGTATTTTCCCTTCTGCTACTGCTTCAGTATCAGCAGGGGGAGGCGGCGACTCCTCGGGGACCAACTGTGGATCTGGTGGAGGCGCTGATACATTTTTTGGACTTCGAGTCGCATCGATTTTCATCATCCTCATTGGGTCTATGAGTGGTGCGCTGTTCCCTGTATTAGCGAGGAGGTCAAAGTTTTTGGAAGTGCCTACGGCGGTGTTTGAGTGAGTGTCCTCTCTTGGTGGTTAATGGTTCATCAATTTGACGGTTACATAGGTTTGCAAAGTATTTTGGTTCGGGTGTTATCGTGAGTGGTTTTTAGAAAGAAATAAATCCAACTAGTCTCAACCTCGTCGTTCGCTTGGGTATACTTAGATCGCTACGGCTTTCATACATCTCCTAGCCCCAGCCTTGCAAGAACTGGGTAATGTATGCTTATCACCAGCATGGAATGAATACGTACGTCAACCTTCACGAAATGAATTACTACTCTCAACTGATGAATAACCCATACGCTAGCCTTACGCACTAGCCCTCTGTCTCCTCAGCATCTTCTCCATCTTTATCATCGAACTCGTCGCTTTTCGATGGGGTAGTGCAATGTTGATCAAAATCGGTATGACACATGGTACGTACAAAATAACCTGGTAATCCGACTCAGGAATTTAATATCTCCCACTAGATGCTCATGGACACGATGCTGGTGGCTCGCACGCCGCGCATGGTCCGGAGGGTGGAGATGAAATGAACAAACAGTATTTGACGAACCACTCAAAGGGTTCGTCTGATGAGGTGCAATCCGCTGAACGAGGAATTGCCAACGTCGCTCGTATTGCGGTTCTGGATGAGGCTACTACTCAAATCATCGGGATCGCTATCCTAGAATTTGGTGTAATCTTGCATAGGTAATAAGCTTCTCCTTCTCTGTTCACACTGAGTTTCTGATTCGATTCAATTGGCACCAGTATCCTCGTCGGTCTCACTCTCGCTGTAGACCCGAACTTCAAAATTCTGTTTGTCGTTCTAGTCTTCCACCGTCAGTTTACCTTCTATTTACTGAGAGAAGATAGATAAGTTGACCAATTTACCTTGCCTAACAGAGACATTCGAAGGCCTCGGAGTAGGATCTCGTCTTGCATTCATGAAACTTCCTCCAAAATACAACTACGTTCCCGTCATGGGCGCATTACTGTACGGTATAACCACCCCCTTAGGTATTGCCGTCGGACTTGGTGTCAGGACAACATACAACCCCAGCAGCACCACCGCGTCAATCGTCAGCGGGGTCTTAGACGCACTGAGTGCTGGTATACTAATTTACACCGGATTAGTCGAAGTGCGTCTTTTCTCATTCTCGGTTGATTCTCAGAGCTGAGCTGATGTGACTTGGTACATAGCTCTTGGCTCATGAATTCCTTTTCAACAAGGAGATGCAAAACAGCTCGAATGGGAAACTAGCGTATGCGGTTTGTGTTATGCTTCTTGGGTGTGGGTTGATGGCGCTGTTGGGTAAATGGGCTTAGGAACGTATCATGAATATGTAAATGTTGTTTACTATACGTTGTTATTCTTGACTAGTCTGCTCGCAATATACTTACAGATCATGGTGGTCCGTGTCCAAATTGTGCGTATCGGGTACATTTCTCACACGTGACATGTATGGTCCGTGCGTCAGCGCCAAGGCAGGATCAGCCCGATGAGAAATGGCAAGCATTCGGTAATATTTCTCACACGTGACATGGATGGTCCGTGCGCCGATTTGGGAGGTATATAAGGAATGGGAAGACATTTGAACAACTCATACTTACCTTGATGGCACAAGCCCCTTCATATACCGCGGTTTGTGGGCCGTGGAGATCCTTCATAGCACGGCGACCTTGTCCATACAGAGGGTGTCTGCGGCTTGTATGGGCTCAGGCTCATGCACCGTCTCAATATTTTCCTGTCCCACATCGGCCACTCTGGCTGGGTGGGCTCCTTTTTTTCGCCGGCCGGCAGCTCTAACCCTAACCTCAGTTACATACAAATTAGGAAAAAGACTCTTCGCTTGTACTTTCGTAGCCAAAATTTCAACTCCTGTTTTTCATTCACCACTGAGTTGTCAATCGCTCCAAGTTTTTGACTTTATGTGCGAGAAAAACCCTGTCTTGTGTTTCTTGAGTCACGAAGTCTGTTCGTCTCCTGTTCGTCTCTCAGAAATTCTCGGGTTTTCGTCAATACGGCTGTTCACGTTCAGGAGGCTTCATATATGTGTTTCTCTTTGCTTTGGATCGCTCCGCTCTTTACAGACTTTTGACAGTTTTTCGCTGGCTGGACACATTTTCTGTATAGGAGAGTAATTTGTGTTTTCCGAACGCAACCAGTGAAGTGATTTTGCGTATCGCGGAAAGTCACGGTGCTCGCGATGAGTATGCGTGTACCGTTGAGTGTTAACGTTCAAGTAGAATCATGCGTACCAACCTCAATGATATTCTGTTGGCCCTTCGCAAGTTTCGGTTTCCTGAACTCCTGTTTTCAAGTTCAAGACCGTGTCGAGCGTCTGAGGTGGGTATTTTTTTTCCCCGTTTGCTCATAAACGCTCCACTGTTTACAGACCATTTGCACATTGTCTTTTGCCGTCCGTACCGAAGCTCATGACGTATCAACTCCTGAGGTGAGTGTGGCGTCATCCTCTTTGTGGAATTTTTTTTTTTTGCTGCATGGAGATTGACTTGCGCTTTCAATTAGCTTAGGAGGACTTGACAAGCTTGATATCTTCTGCGATACGAACATGAAATGTTAGGCGCATTCTGAGTTCATTTTAAACTATCGCAAGTCTGAAGCGAATACTACGTTTACATCTACGCATGATGCTCAATATCAATGCTCAGCTTTGGCCAATATTTTGTTCCGGTCCCGCTCCATCGTTCTCTGAACGTGTCTCTACTTTTACAAAGCCACCTATTCGAATTCCTACTCTCATCTGAAACTGACGGCCTACCCCCCACTCCACTCCCAAACAGTCTTGTTTGTGTCGTATATGTCTCGTCGCCTTTGGAGTTGAATCAAAATAACTTACCTCCTAGGATGAGTTCAAGGATGCGTATAAAAAGCTATCACATCGTCTGGTCTACTCTTCATTCGAACAACTCACATTCAACAGTCGTTCTGTTCTCCGCTCGAGACTCATTTGCTATACATCTTCAACGCTTGGTTTTACTCTCTATCTCAATCACATTTACGCTCAGTTCTCTACGATGCAATACAAGTTCACTTCTCTCGTCCCTCTTGTTCTCGTCGCTGCAGCTACGGCGTCTGCTATTCCCGTCCGCCGCGACGGTACATCTTCCGGCTCTTACGTGTCAGGAAATGGAGGGCAAATTGTTAACAAGTGCAGTAAGTCTTTTTTTCCTATGGGAAGTCGCATAGCTGACTATTACTTCTAGCGGTCGAACTTTTCGACCTCGGCGTTTGTGTTTTTGCCAAGCGAGATGACGACTCCTCTAGCAACACTGATACCAATACTCAAGAGAGTAACAACGGAGGCCAAACTATAGAGTATTGCCGTGAGTTACATTGATGCAAATTATGAACTGCAATATTAAATATGACTTCACAGCTGTCGAACTCTTAGATCTTGGTCTATGTGGTAGGGGCAAACGTGATGATACTAGCTCTGTCGATATCAGCTCCAGCAACAGTGATTCCCAGGAAGGTAACAACGGGCAACACTGTAGACGATTGTCGTGAGCATTATTTTTTCTCGTTTACTCGAATAATCATTGATCTAAGTTTATAGCGATTGAACTTGTCGGCCTCGGCCTCGGCTATTGTGTTGTGGAACAACATGATGATACGATCTCTAGCAGTACCGATACTCAGGCTAGCAAAAGAGAGGATACTGCGGAGTATTGCCGTGAGTTCAATTGTTTTAAATTGGTTAACACAGAGCTGAAAAGGATTTACAGCTGTCGAACTCAACGATCATGGTATTTGTCTTGTGGGCAAGCGTGATGATACCGACTCTGTCGATACCAGCTCCAGTGACACCAGCTCTAGCGACACCAGCTCCAGCAACACTGTCACCCAGGGGAGCAACAATGGGCTGCAGACTGTAGAAGATTGCCGTGAGTAGCACTTTCTCTCGCTCTGCACTGCGTCTTCATTAAGTACGTTCTATAGCAATCGAACTTCTCAATGTCGATCTGTGTTTCTTGGCCGACGACCAATCTTCTTAAATTGGTACTTGGTGAGAGACAATACAATGAAGAATAGAAAGAATGGACATTTGTATCATATTAATCAGTGTATAATTTCTTGCAGCTTTTGTGTTTTCCTCATGAATTCTACCTGTGTAATCTCTTCATCTTCATTCATCGATCTTTTCACAACCTTCATTTACATCCATCTAATGTTTCGCAAACTTTTTTAAAGCAATAACACTACGATCCGGCCGCTAATCTGAAAGATACAAAGGAGGATTATGATTATATGCATACGAAATCGATAACGACCAAGTGCGCTGTCATCCACCTCGTCTATACGTGGTACCTATGATAGTAAGCAACGTTTCTCAATATCGTTCAGAATCGTTTTTACCTTCGTCCAAATCACTCTAAACTTCATCGTTTCTGACAGCCTGAGCACGCTGAACCTGCTCAGCCTCGAAATAACTTGGATTCTGCACACGAAGGTACGGAACGAACGGATTGTTAGATTTCCACCTTGATGTAGAGTTAACATTCGTCACAGCAGGCTCCGACATCGGGGCAGAGTAGGGGTTATGAGGAAATGGCGTTTGCTGTTCATCGTAAGCTCAATATCCAGATATTCAGAAGCGTTGACAACTTACATGTTCCACGAGTTCGTAGTTCTGGTCGAAGTCTTCATTACGAGTCATCTCGTTGGACCGCGGCTCTATGTATGTTGTCCAATCGTGTTGCTCTTCCAGGTATTCCTGGGTGTAGAGATCTGCTATTCGTTGATAATACCCTGACGCGCCAAAGTGATATCAGACCTACGTCTGGTATGACAGTTATACATTTCCTACATACCTTCACTCGTTGGTTGTTCAAGTTGTCTGCGTGCCTGATGCCATAGACGCTGAGCACGAAGTTGTTCCTCAATTGCTTTGGCAGCAAAAAACGAAGGTTAGGCATACAGAATCAATCTGGCAGACCAGGTCGTGAATTCACCTCTAGCATCAGAGCTCCCGTAAACTCGACGATTATGAGAATTGACGTTGGTAGTGGTGTTGGTATTGTTCGAGTTCGACATGTAACTTCCGTGATAGACATGCTTGTAGCTGTCGCGACCAGCAACGTTAAATTCACCTCCTCTGATAGTAAAGTCCTTGCAGTCTGAGAAGGTTTCAACGTGAGTAGACATTGCGAGTGGGTGAGAGTGGGTAGGAGAGAAGATGGGTGCCTCATGGCTGCAGTATGTCTGTACCAACACCAGAAGCCAACGAGGCATGAAGTCACAAGTGCTTTGAGCGCCATTCGGAGCCTTATCGAGACTAGATCTCACTTGTCAGCACAGAATACGAATTTGTTAATTTTCCAGTCAAAGCAATAAATAGACATAATCTAACGAGCGGTGATTATCATGCGTTATCGCTGGGAACAAACTCCAGCATGAACATTTCAGCAAAATCCCATACTTTGATCAGCTTCAAGCCTGACTGGGCGCTGAGAAGAAGGAGGAGATAAGATATCCATGAAATTATCAGTTCGACTCGACACGTACCCGATTTCCACAAACTCCTCGCATGTGCGCTGCCTACTGTTGAACATTGCAAGCATATTCTGTCAAGTGGTCAACGATGATACAAAATGGCCCTGTTCATTGAACGCAAGCTCACCAGGTCTTGGTTATATAATCGCAGATTTCCGGTACCGTAATTTGGTAAGAGTGGTTTCGGCGCCTAATTCGCTTACGTGAGCTGACTTCCCACAACAGGGGTCAAAAGAGTCAACTTGCCCGCGAAATCCCAATGTCTGCATCAGACTCGCCATAAACGGGCTTCAAAACATAATCGTCTGGTATTGGTGTTCAATTATGAACAAATCGTGTTCGTATGAAGGACGTACGAATGAACAAATGGCTAGTGGGTAACATCACCTTCGAGACGTTGCGCAAAATATTTATTGCATCTGAATCCGGCCAATTGTGCATGATATGTTTCATCTGGTAAGAGGGTCGAATTAGTAAAGAGCGGCATAAAGTCGGTGGTATTCACAGACATAGTAGATATCCTTTCCATGAACCGGTGATTCGTTCAAGAAGTCAATCGGAGCGAACTTTACTTGCTGGGCATCGATTGCCTCTGGGTAGTTGGTTTTCCAATACTACAAAACAGACGATGAGAAATATCGTCTCGTAGCAACCACATACTACTCACCTGTTTGGCTTGTTCTATAGGTCCAGGTAGATCTTGCAAGGTGAATTCTAAATGCGAGTGTGCTTTCGCGAGGGCAAGAGTGGAAGTTCCTACGCCGGAACCAATATCACAGAAGGTCGTGCCGGAGGGTAGTTCGTCCCAAGGGAAGTCTAAAGAGCAACGTTATTGAATATGATGAAATTCGTTTTACCCCTATGCATATATACATACTTTTCACGAATGAGATCGCCCCAGTTAATTGAGTCCAGCCTGACATTCCTTGATCAAAAAGCTACAAGGTTCGATCAGAGCGAGTGTTTTTGGGATAAACGGAAAAACATACCCGCCCGTTTTCCGGCTACAATGCCCACAAAAGGGATATGTAATGGTAAATGTCAGGGCTAGCCGATGATTTCGTGATCAACGTACGTTTGCTTTATACCAGCCAAAAAGTCCGCCTTTTATCCCTTGATCTCGGATGGAATATGCAAATGCACTCTGAGCTGCGTCTTGACTTGGTCCATAGACTGGATCTGCGAGAGCTTCAGAGAGATTCATCATCGCCCTCATGCATTCGGCGGTGGTGAGGTTAGCAAGTGCAGAAACGGGATTCGACGACAGCAGTGTAAGTGACAGTCGGTTATTGACGAATACATTCTCGGACACTGCAATCATTTCGCATGTTCAATGAAACTGAATGTTGAACGATATCATTCAGGAACGAACCTTCCCCGAAGCAACCTCTTGTAACAAGGAGACGTAAGACTTGTCTCAGTTTCCCCTTGTCGAGCTTGGTTTTCTCTGCAATCTCATCGACATGTAGGCCGTCGCTTTTTCCTTCCAGCACGTCGGCGACCTTATGCTCTATTGCGACCTGCAAGCATGCAAACTCATATGGCATACTGCGCTGAAATAAACCCCTCGTCACTAATACGGAGGCTCCGAATGGAAGAAAGGCTCACATTTGCGATCGTGTGCATTGGCTGCGCAAGCGTCGTGCAGAGCCGTTCACATGCGCCTTCGAGAACACGAATAGCTCTTTTCAGCGCTAGAGCATCCACAGACGCATCCAAAGGGTGCGCAGTAACAGCATCAGGCGATGGTACCCCATGTCCTGTGCTAGTATACTCTGCGACAGCGTCCCGAGCTGCAGAGCAAATAATCCCTAAGAGAGCATCGATGTTTTCGTTGCACGAAGACGGAAATTCCATGATATGATGTTAGGTGTAGGTGGTGTGTTCGAGCAAAGGGACCTCCGTCGGCGTTCGACTTTTATACCATGAAATCCAGAGATTGTTATCACAGCTCGAATCGGCATGGATCTTGGAGAATGGCAGATGGGAGCTGACAATGAGAGACAATGAGTGATTCCCGTCAGGATGCGAATAATTTGTCGCCGGGATTTCTCGCAAGCGATCAGCTGGGTGGTGATAGGAGAGGGAATCTACCAAATTCCGGGAAAAAACAAGCAGGCGGAAAGGATATAATGAGGAGGGGTCAGGATTCAGGAGGCTCACCCCGGGCTCAGCTATACCGTTTTTGCTGCCAATAATCTCGGCTACTTATCAGCGTTCAGCTCCAACCATGTGCTCACCACCGTCATTTGCAGGTTCACTGTAAGTTCGCTGGAGCCCAGAGGCACTTGCAGCCCGAGTTATTCATCGCCTAATGGGAGCCATGCAATGTCCATGGGTTCCGAGCCCAATTATTGATAGACGAACGTTCACGAATTTACAATCTGATGTAAAAGCGAATGTTCAGCCATGTTCCGACTCCCGAGGATGTTCGACATCTATAAAGCGATTTAGACTCCTGACTTTAAGTCTCAAGATAAGATTGTACCTCAAAAGTGCTGAGCAAGCATGTGCCATGAAGAGGCTTACACCTATGGCAGACACAAATTAACTGTTCTGTATCTTAACGACAGGCAAAGACTATGTCACTCTGTAAGTTGAAAGTTCAAGGATCTGCAGCTGCCATATCACACGTACTTTCACTTCTGATGCGCCTCGGGTGGCGGTCATCATGAAAGTTGGGCCTGCCACCGTTGAACAGATAACAGTATGGAGGGTTCTGCCAATACATACAAAGGTGAGGCGAGTTCCTGCGAGTTCTTGAAGATTACTCCAAAAACCGGGCCACAGAAGGCCACAGAGTGTTTTATCAGAATACCTGCAAATTTCAATCGTTAGTGCTACGCGCTGGACCCTGGGGCCCGGGGCCTGGTGGTATCAAGTTTGGGCATACTTTTGAATCGGAGCAAAAACTGGTGGGTCATCTCGGCATCTCGGCATTTATCGTTGCTTCGGTCTTCACGGTGTCAAACTGGAACATTCCAAATTGAAATTACAGCCATTGGCAAAAAACTTGACAGTACCGTTCAGCGCGTCACAATCCACAGCTATGTAGTGATGTATATATGTATAGAACAAATCAACTTATAAAAATTCAACATTTGAAGCTCTTCTGTTATGCCTTGTCCTCCTTTCTCAAATGAACTTCTACCTAAATTTTGATATTAATAAGAGCAGGTTTGTACGATTAAAGGTCTTTATACCAATAATACCCTTTGTCAAAGAGCAAAGGTTTTCTTGTGAGAACAAAGAGACGAAAGAGATGAAGCTACTGTAGTAAGTGCCGTGTTCGCAATGATGTCATCAAAAATGTAGGCCTCGGGCTCGAATTTGGGATTTCTTGTGTTTTTCCAAGTCAATTTGTTCTAACTTACATCGCACAACGGCGAGTCACTGTCAAAGTTCATGCTGTAAAGAACGAAGTACACACCTATTAGGTAGAGGTGCTATTGATACAGGGGCGTATGTAAATGAATGACTATGGATACAGATGCCGAAAATACCGGGAATAGTAGGTCTATGATGTTGGAACTTGGCAGGGGAGGTGCCAGAGGTAAATGCAAGTCTGAAAAAAACGAAGGCGCATGTCGCGTCAGACTAGACACCGTCGACAGCGATATCTGCTTGCCAGGAATCCTCAAAAACATTCCAGATGGAGATGAGGACAAGGTTATGAAAGTTAATGCCCAAAGGCCCAATGCGCCATTCCATGGCGTTCGTGGGCTCGTACTGAGCTATCTGGAAAGTTGATGAGTGATGAACATTCGCCAAGTGAAAACCATTGTTCCTTACCTCACAGTATCGCCCGAAATTTTGCGCTACAGCTTGTCCGAGTTCAGCGCGGGTGATTGGACCCGCTGAAGTGTGTAGCTGAATTGAACGGGCCCATTCAACCCGGTCATGTCCAGGCCACTGATGGTATCATTAATTCATGCAACTCAAGTAGACAGAAAAGGGGAAGACTCACTAGGATGCGAAAAGTGATTCTCTGTAAGGAGGTGTGCGCGAGCACTCTGTCCTTTCCACCTTGAATCATCTGTTCTAGGGCGACCGTTCCGCGAGCACTTAGCTCCATCATGGGTACGCCTTGCTTTGAATATCCCTTGAAGTCGAAGAATATAGGTTCGTTCAGAGGTTGTGTTCGACCCGCAGTAGCTTTCCACTTCGAACCAGGAGTATAAGGAGTCTGAGGTACACGCTTTCGGCCCGGAACGACGAACCGCGGAGCGATTGCACCACCATGGACTGCTGAACCTATGGCTGTGAACTGCGAGGAATTCTTGGGGCGAACAGGAGGGTGTAGGGGGTTGTTGTAGTTTGCCATTTTGTCAACAAGAGATAGAGCAATTCAATACAGAAGAGATATTAGTGAGTACGGTCGAGTGAGATCGTTAGAAAGCTGAACACTTGAATTGTGATGAGGACATACAGAGCAGAGACATCTTCTTTATACACACTCTTTGACTCGCTGGACAATGTCAAAGAGAAGTGGCTGGGTCCGCATTGACACTGTCCAAGCGTAGAGTGGGCCACCTGAACGACAGATGAAAGCCATCCAATGTCTTTCAAGAATCAATCGCGTTTAGTAATGGATATAGAAAGAAAGGAACTTGAGAAAGAAACCGGGATAAGGGGATCCATTGATACACGCAGGAAAGAAAGGTGAGCTGAAGACGGTGGGTGATAATAAAGAGAGGTAGCGTCCTCGAATAAATCACAGAAGCGATCCGAGTTGCCACGTAGTGACGTGGCTCACGTCACATAGTCACATCGTTCCGTATGTGGACAAAGGTTGCACTCGAGTTTTGCACTTGCGTCCCGTAACGACTGGGATTGGCCACTGGATACTAGAGGGAACAAAGAGAAAAGAAAGTATACAGATAGGGTAAAATCGCGGCCATAATTTTCTCCAAATGTCCCGAGACGGATTACTAACCAGCTATCAGGCCGTTCCCACCGCAAGTACGCGACTCATACATTGCCTCAGAGGTGTACCGGAGTCCCAAAAGTGTGGTATTAGTCGAAAACTAGAATATTTTCAATCGCTATCCCTGCGATGACGAATCCGGATCACAGAGCAATAGACGCCGGTGTATCCGCTGGCGTACTGTGTAGAGGTAACGGGGATGAGATGGGTACCAGAACGGGTGCAGACTCCTCTATCAAGTGAGACTCATCCAGCTTCACCTTCTTCCCGTCTGCCACTGTCGTGTCGATTGCCGCTTCCGCCTGGCGCTTGGTCGGTACCAAAGGTTCAATTGACACTATAGAAAACAAGTTAGTGAAGAAAGTCCAAAACACGTATCCGAGGAGAAAAGGCAATACCAGCTGTTGCAAGCGGCTTCACTGGCCGCCAGG
>JH814852.1:164179-177596 GCA_000296255.1 Omphalotus olearius VT 653.13
GTGCGGAAGCACTCTCAACCCTGTACCAGGATCAATCGTCAAAAGTTCTTCGAGAGTTTTGTCTCCAGCTTCTTCTGCATCTCTCTGTTCACACCAGTATTTAGTGGAAAATGATGGCAAGAAGAGAACCGCTTACATCCATTCGCCTTTTCATCTCCTCGCACACCTCGATATACGGCCTTAGTGCTCCTTTACTGTAGTCCGCATTCCTACCAACTGCAATCTTGCCGAGACGTTCACGGAGATCTTTCTCCCGCGCGAGCGCAGGTCGCATGATTTTGAAAAGATGACCTTTGATCGCACTTAACGATGTGCGCGTTTTGAGCGACTGGGCGATCTGTAGATACTCTAACGCCAAGTCGGCATGAGGTGGGTGTTGCTGAACGGAGAGAGGGGATGATGATGACGATGAAGTTGAGGGTGACGACGAAGACGAGGCCATACCGGCGAATAGCGCCGCATTGTACAGCTGTCCTTCGGCGCTCATGACACCGTCTGCTCCTGTCTCCCGAAGGCAAGTTTCGATATCGGATTGAAAAAGGATATTGCCATTCGCAAAAACGGGGACGGAAACCGCTTCCTTGACTGCTCGTATTTTACTCCAATCAGCTAGACCCTACATAGTGCAAATGATTAGTTGCGCAAGGACAATTCGAAGATATAATAACACACTGCTTGAATCCCTCGCTGTTCCCGTAACCGACCATGACACGTCAAAATCTGCGCGCCTGCTCGTTCCAGCATCTTAGCATACTCCACAGTTTTCTCGACTGTTGGAAACGCTCGAAATTTAGCAGTGACTGGGATGGACAAGTTCGTATGAAGGATATTGACTACGAAGAAAAAAACAGGTATTAGTTCCGCAAGACGCTTCAATGGCTTCAAAGACACCCACTAAGCTTATAAATTAAATCCCAATCATCCTGAAGGAAAGCTCCGTATTTGCCTTTCTTCGCTATATCCTGCGGACAACCCAAGTTGATGTCGACGGCATCACAATGGTCTTCAACCGCTTTTGCAGAAGCCAAAAGCTTCTCAGGGTCGTTTGCGCAGAACTGCACGATCAGAGGCCGGTCGGTAGCAGGATCACCTTCTTCACCTGCATCGAGATCGAAATTTGCAACGCGGTACGTTTTATTTGTTGCATCGGCGAACATCTATAGCAAGCTCCAGTTTAAGAATGTGAAGACTTTCAACATACAGAGTCGCTGGTCATACTTTGGCATTAATCATGGGTGAATAGATCAGCTATATTTATGATATCAGAAAGGGCAAATCCATTTATCCGCAATTACTCACTTGTGCACCATATCGTCTAGAAAGCCTCCTCCATGCCTAAACAATGGGTCAAATTTCAGAATCCACAGAAATGACAACAGAACACACCAGCTCACTCTGATCTACCATCGGCGCAACGATGTATTTTGGGCTTCCCAATATTTCTCGGTAAAATTGGTATCCTTCGAGTTTCCGAGTTGGTTTCTCTGTTATTATGGTCATCTTTTCACGGAAAAAGGACCGGAGAACGCGAAAGAATGAGGAAGAAATCGTAAAAGGAGCTCGTCGTATACGGAGAAATGGAATCTGCAGTCGAAGAGTAAGTTTGGCGTTGTTTTTTCCCTGCCGGATAATTGATTGTTGGTCAATATCCGCCCTTGATTACACCATCATTGTTCGAGCTGCTGTTGGAGTAAGCAAGTAGGTATAATTTACACGCGATAGAGCAGTGCACAGCTTAGACCTGCACCTGCTTTCACTGGGTTTCATGAAACGGGTACGAAATTCAGGACATCAAATTCACATTCATTGAAACATCATGCATCAAGCTTCAGATGGTACTTCTAGATATACGCAGTACGTAGAAACCCTTGTTCTCACTTCCACAAGTTCCAGTCTGGAGGGGGCCCGTTACGTGTCTTCTCGCCGGGCCAAACAGGATCAATGATCTGGGTTGGCTCGGCCGGATTTAATGTCATGGACGGGGATGGCAGGTTGTTGGGGACATTGACCGGAGGACTCCCTCCGGCAACGGAGGGCAGAACCGGGACATTAATATTGCGAGGTCCGGGGTAATATGGGCCGGGCGCGGAGCCAGGCACAGGCAAACCTGCCGGTGGTGCCTGGCGCCTTTGTAGTGGTCGTCCCGACCCAGTGTACTTGAAGACATTGGTTATTATCTTTATCACGTTCTTTCGAAGAGCAAGGAACCTACTTGAGACCGTTTCCAGCCTGTCCGGGACGAGCTTGTTGGACCGGGCTGTAAGTTTAAAAATGGTCAGACGGATAGAAGCATAAACATCAAGTCGGACTCCCTATCTCATAATCTGACTCTGGCGAGAGAGATGACGCATGCTTGGAAATATCCCTTTGGTAGGGGATGGCCGCGGCATAGGCAGTGCCGGAGACAAGGAAAAGAGAGAGCAGAGCGAGACCAGCTTTCATGGCAGAGCGTACAAACTTGTGTATGTGATGGATGTGATTTGCGGGAAAGGACCAGCCTGATGAAGAAGACATGCAGAAACCAGAATCCTTTTATATCTTTCTGTGTCCCTGAGTCGCGAGTCACGACATCCCTCATGATTAAGGATTGGAATTTGGCAGACGAGTATTCCCAGAGTATTACTAAGTATTCCCCTTGCAAGGCCGTGTTCTCCAGTAGCAAAGCCAGTTTGTCCAAGGTCGTCCACAAGTTCCCCGTCATAGCCGCCCAGCGTTTTCTTAGCCACCGTGTTGTCTGTGTGGCCAGCGAAACTGGCGCCCAACTGCCCGCGGCGGGCTCGCTAGTGACGATCTCAAACTAACAGCCATGTATCGAGGTCCGAAAGCTCATATACATACACGTATTTCCTGTATTCCAAAGCAAAAGTGATGACGAGATTAGCCTGATCCCCAGTCCAATCAATGAAACAGTAGCGACATACATAGCTTTTGCCTGATGATCAATTGGTATCCGGAAGCCATCACAGAGTTGGCGAGGACCCCTGACCAGTGGCTATAAACTGTAATGACTTATCTCGGTTTGGACATGAACCGGCCCAAAATATTGGTCATGGAAGGATATGTAGGCCCGAGATGTGCTCTGATGTGTTCCGACCACTCCAGCGGTGGTTGTTGAGATCAGTTGTCGGCATGCTCCTGAGCGCAGCGGTCATCAGTTTCAGAGTCGTATGCATAGATTGTTGTTCTTGAGATACATGATTTCAGACTCAGGCATTTGCCTGCATTTGCCTAGGCCCTATGTAGACTCGCTTGAAAGTTGAGACTTGCAACTGTCCGGTACGAGATTGTTGGACCGGGTTTTAAATTTAAGAATGATCAGAGGGAGAAGGAAGGATGGATATCAAGTCGGAGTTACCTCAATGTCATAATCTGACTCTGGCGAGAAAGATGAGGACATCTCCCTCTGGTAGGGAGTGGCAGCGGCATAGGTCGTGCTAGAGAGAACGTAAACAGAGAGTAGAGCGAGACCAGCATTCATGGCAGGGTGTACAAACTTGTGTATGTGATGGATGTGATTTGCGGGAAAGGACCAGCTTAACGAGAAAATGCAGAAACCTGCATATCCCTGGCAGACGCTCCATAAGTTAGCCGTCGTAGCCGCTCCACGATTTTTGGCACCTTGTCTGAGTGGCAATGGCATTGGCAGGCTTTGTCCTGCTTTGTCCCGCGAAACTGGCTCGCGGCGGGCTGGGTGGGTGAGGGTTTCAGACTAACAGCAATGAATCGAGGCTCGAACATATTTCCTTTATTCCATAGTAGCATACAGTTTTTGAAAGCTACCCCCCAAAAAACTAACCATTCAGCAGAACGTGATGACTAGATTTACCTGATTCCCAGTTCTGTTAGTGAAACAGTAGTGACATGTATGAGTACAATACTCACATTGTTGGCTTCGCATTGACGTTGTGCCTGATAATCAGTTGGTGTCCGGAAAGCCATTGCACAGCTAGCGCTGTCACCTGAGGTAGTGAATGAGATCATCACCGCTATTCAAGCTTCAAGTATGAAACTCACAGCCTGTGCCGGTGCCGTCACATCCGTTTTGGTATCTGACGAAACCCTATTAGAGGACTGCTGAGGTACATGGGAAAGAGAAGGCTTACTGGAAGGATGCCGGGACACTATACGCCAGACTACGAGGAAAGAAGTGATGAGATCACTTCAGTATTCAGGAGATGGAATTTAAAACTCACGGAGGAATCAATGTAACGTCGGTGCTAGATCCCGCTCCGGGAGATGTCGGGTTCTGCAAAGTGGTCTCAACGACAGTGCATTTCTCTCCATTTTCACCGCAGCTTCCTAGAAGAAAGGGGATAAGATGAGCTCTTTCCTTGTACGAGCGGGAAAGAGATGAACGCACCAGTCTGGAGGTAGCTGGAAATCCAGAGCAAAACGCGCGGTTAATTGTGTTGTATGAGACAGCAGAAGTTCTACTCACGCGATAGCAGCTGGGAAAGGACCGTTCGCGGTGTAGGGTTGTCCAGAGGACAAAGTCTTCCCGTATTGCTTCAGTGTAGGCTAGAACAAGATGAGCGAACATCTTGGCAGAGTTCAGAAACATTCAGGACGCACAGTTCCCTTTCCGCACCTGTGCCACATCCAGGTCAGTAATTCACGCAAAATAAAAACGAAGAAGAAACGTCCACTGACTTGTTATTGAATGTAATCTGGTGTGACTCGGCGTTCACACCAACTAAGGCGTTACCAGCGAGGAAAGCGAGCAAGGCGATGACTTTAGGGGAGGCGAACATCTTAGGTTGAGATATGTAGAGGAGGTCTGACCAGCAGAAGATCGGATAGTGAGAGGACGGCCTGCGTATGAAGAGAACCAAGCATGAGTACGTGGTCTTTTATAGTGCCCAAGGTAACCCGGCGCCAGCAATAAGCCTTGAAGCCTGAAGTCTCGATAGCAGTGCATCTGAAAAGTTTTGATAAAGATCCCGTGTCCCACATAGGCCTTCTCTATTGCTGTCAAACATTGCGACGTGACTGCAGTGCTACTGTCTGATCTTCATCAAAGCACTGTTGCATTGCGATGAATGACTTGAACTTGGAGCCAATTCACTTACTCGTTGTACGATTCTGGAGTCTTGTGCTTGAGAACTTGAGCGCCGAGGCTAGTTCCACGCCATCACTGTACCATCGAAGGATCTGAGTAACCAGACAGGACACTATTGATATTGACCCAACCAGTGGTCACAGAGATATTCCAGATGTTTGAGATGTTTGAGCATCAAATCCATTGAGTACTGGGCTGGGGTACGGAGGCTCAAACGGCTCAAATTGAAACGATCATGTCAAGTTGAAACGACCGTGACCTAGCGTGACCTTCGCAGCCGAGCAAACGCTTACTGATTATCTAATGTGCGCCACCTTGCGCACGGACCCACCAATTTCTCCACCCGAGCATACGGAATTCTGAAGAATTTTCATAGTCTATTTGCAAATATCTATGTAATACTTTCATTGCGTGTTATTCTGGAAAGAAATACCTCTCATCTCTGATGATCGCTTGGGGGCTGAATCCGGACAGCAGTTGACAAGGGAATCCAATATCATGCATGATTTCTGGGCCGAAGTGCCAACTTGTCAAGTCTTCAAGGTCTCAAACTGAAGGTTCATTAACGGTTTGATAGGGGTATTTGAATATCAGGTTGGAATTGGAGTTGCATTACTACGTATGTGAGTGTAAAGCTTTGTTCGATGCTGTCCTGCATCTCACTTGTATAGTAGACAGCATTGTCGGCATGCTGTCGTCTTCAACAGATTGATGCACTTTCTTCTACAACCGATCGCCTTAGACTCTACACTCTAAGCGGAACCGAAGTCTGCTCGAGCCTCGCTCAGGCCCCAGAGCATAGAGCAGTGGTCTAACAGCACCCATTGGATCAAGAACGCTCCTACACGATTTCAACACGCATACTCTCCCTAAAGCATATTCTAGTCCTAGGAGACCCTTCACTGTTCCATGATGAGAGTAAGCATGGAAGAAAAACAGGGAGAACCTCAGAGAGTGTGAGTATCGCAGGAGTGCCTCATGTGCCCCCAGTATGCCCCTGTGGAAGGAGAAAGAGTAATACTGCCGTCCTGCTGCCGTCTGGGAGCGCCAAGATATTGTCTGCCTGTTGTCCGCTGGCGGCTCTAGGGATTCTATATGTACGTTCGTGCTCAACTTTCTCTTTTCGTCGGCTTCGCCTCTCGCAGCACAGTTGACGCGACTGCGGTTGATTTAGGCGCCATGGGTCAAACGGTTGACGCTTTGGGTGTCTTTCCAGGTCTTTCCGCGCACAGCGGGGGACAGCCCCAGGCCCCAAGCTGCCCATGGAATTGTGCTACTTATAGGGAGTGAGTTACCCAATTTCCGTCTCGTAAGCCGATTTCGCATATATAAGGATCCGGGTCATGCCACATTTTCTGCAGGTCTTTATCAAGCCGTCGCTCTTCATCGCTCTTCCCTCTCACTTTATTTCGACGCAAGGTCATGACGTTATTCCATTTACCGCGGAGATTCAGTCGTAGGGGCGAGAAGAAATCATCAGAGAAATCACCAGAACGCGAACCTCTTACTCGCACGGACGAACTTCCCTCTCCCGTTTTGCAGGGAGGAAACACTGTATTGCCTCCTGGTTCCATTGCGAATATAGTTCTTGATCCAACGAACTATGCTGACCTTTCAAGGTCAGCGAATGCGCGTGAATCTCCTGTGACGAGCGCAGGCGATGATTCAGATGATTCAACGGCTTCACCTTCTAAACCCGATTCTCCGTTATCATTCCCGTTATCCTCCGCTGGTACCGCCGCTTCACACAGACCTCTACATTCTCTGTCAGATATCGTGTTCAATCCTGCCATGTTGTCTGCTTTGTATGACGCTCGTGAAACCGAACTGCAATCTAATACAAGTGCTCCATCAGATCACAATTCGTCGAACACACCATCACCCTTCCCCACAGATCATTCTTCGAGCGCGGAAGAGTAGAATTGTGTTCATATTCGACCTCAGCATATTGTTGCAAGGCACCGTCGATGCTTTCTTGTGCGGGGAATCTGGCGCTATTGGTTCACGCTGGCATTTTTTTTACCACTCAACTTAATGATATTATGATACGCAATGGGAAGTAATGATTTCTTGACGTATATGTAAATTTTGACGGGGCCCGTTTGACTACTGATGTATATTGTACCTTTGACTGTAATTCTACAATTTAATGTACAAAATACTATGCTCGAGTTCAGATTGAGTTCAGAGAAAACCAGGAGAAAACCTTGTCGAGGCTGGAACGAAAGCCGAGGCCATCCGTGACAAACGAAGCCAAATTTGAAAACTTTCGCCGAGTCTCTCGCTCCTCCTGCTCCCACTATGTTCTCCGCTGTATCAAGGTCTGTAAGCCGTCGAACGGTAACACAGTCAGTAAGATGCATGACAAAACAACCTGCACGTCCTTCACGTCCAGAAAAGCCCTCAGCAAAACCGGACAACGTAGTGAAGGAGAACGATAGCGTCAAGCAGACTTCGGAGTCTCCGGAGCGGTCAGAGGAACCGATAATATCGCGTTCGAGTGTACCGAGCTTGGATTTTTCGCCACCGGATCCTTCAGAAGAACGGCAACGGACTGGAGCTTCGTCTAGGGATTCTTTGTCTTCGGCGGATCGACAGAGGCAGACGTTTGGAAGGGTAACGGCTGGTTTGCTCTCGCTGGCATTTGGACTGCTTGTCGTTAATTTGGGTCGGGAATGGAGCGAAGAGGAGCTGAAAGCTAAGAAAATGGTATGTTATCTGCGTTAATGGACGGAGGCGCCGATGACGAGCTTGGGTCTCAGACTTTAGAAAACGCGCCGGCGACTCGTTGGGATCGTACAAAAGAGCGGTTTTCTGAGTTATTCGATGTATGTACGCTGTTTCCGTGTCTTCAAGTGTCCTCTCTAAGTCCTTTTTTTCTTGTAGTATTTCAGCAAACCTGCTTGGTCGGAACTGCTACCGCCACCGTATCCCCCACCACACCAAAAACCTTACACTCTTTTAATCTCAATTGATGATCTACTTGTTACTTCTACCTGGGATGTGCGTGCGTCTTGCAATCTTCATTTAAATTTTCATGTAGCTCATGTCGCTGCAGCGACAACACGGTTGGAGGACAGCAAAACGTCCTGGGGTGGATTATTTCCTAGCTTATATATCTCAGTTTTATGAGGTTGTGGTTTTTACGACTCAGCATGCCTACGTGCGTTCATGTTCATTCCATCCTTTGCTTGCTTGCTTGGCTCAGCTCCATTCCAGACTGCCGCGCCTATCTTGGACAAACTCGACCGATACAATTTCTTCATCGCTCATCGATTATATCGAGAAGCCACGCGATCCTATAAGGGCCAAGTAGTAAAAGTTCGTCTTGCGAAAAGTCTCTTCGTTGCATTTCATGTTCTGACACGTTACAACAAAACAGGATCTTTCATATCTTAACCGCGATCTGTCTAAAGTCATTCTCCTCGATACTGAGGCCTCTCACGCTGCCACACACCCTGAAAATGCTATGATTGTTCCCAAATGGAACGGTGATTCAAAAGACAACGGACTGGTCGCTCTCATTCCGTTCCTAGAATGTACGTTGCCAGCTGAACGAATTCAATGTTGACGGCTGACTGGTTTTCTACAGCCATTGCAATCTATAAGCCAGCAGATGTCCGACCTATTTTGTCGGCGTACGAGGGTAAAGATATTCCGATTGAGTACGCGAAGCGAGAAGCCGAGGGCAAACGACAACATATTGAGAACTGGAAACAGAATAAGGGTTCTACCAGTAACACCTTTGGAAGTTTCTTCGGTGTCTCGGTACGCATACACTCGTCATCTGCTACTATGCTATCTTCTCTGATGTCTCATGATTTCCAGTCCCGTTCTGGTAACAATGCGCCCCCGACCTACCTCGAGCAAAAACGCAAAGAGGCACAGATGCAATATCAGGAGGAACAAACGTATATTGCTAAGAACAAGGATTATTTGGAGCAATTGCTGAAGCAGGATCAGGAGATGATGGCTGCGCAGGTACCAAGCAATATCTGGGAGGCCATTGACCAGCTCAGGGGGGTGCCACCTCAGCCCAAAACGAAGTCGCTAGAGGCTAAGCCTGAGGGTGAGGATGAGGGTGCAGCGAGTGGTGCTGGTAGTACATCAGCGGCGAAACCATAGAGTGAGGTCGTGGTAGGAATGTTGGGATACTAGGGCAATAACGTGAGATGTAAGCTCATCCTGGGCTTTCTTTTGCACGGACTGTAGGGCTATGATGATATGCCTGGGAGGAGCGGCTCAATTGATCCCAGCTGGGGAAGAAGGGTAGCGTATGAATGTTGGAGACACATTCATGATAGGTAGGGTGCTTGTCACTCAAAATATTATATCAATCACCTCACTTCACTTGGATATGTGGAAAGCAAAGTCCAGCTTGTTAGTCGGACATTCGGGCCCTGTTGGCACGCCAGAAGATTCGGCAAATTCGGCCTCCAGGCAGACGTCCTGAATTTTTCGCCTACTCATCGTCCACCGTTAACGGATCTGAATGCACGACATCAAGACTAGTACGAAGACTTACTTCACTTTGACTCACATGAGTGTTTTTAGTTTTTTCAATCGCGCACGCTGTGGCCTATGAATTCATAGCGTGACAACTTATCGCGCGCGAATTCGAACGGCCGCGGGCTTTAAGACACGAGAAGCCCTTGGCTGAGGTTCACCTTGCCTGGACGTAATTGTAGGTGTGAAGCGAGCTAAAACGTCCTTCACGGGGGTAAAGTTGCAGCTGACTGAGCTCACTTGAAAGGCTACAATAAGTACTTACAACCCACTAGTGAGCTATTTGTGAAAGCTTCTATAGATTTACCATTTGACTTTCGGAAGAAGTTACTGTAAATTTGTATGAGCAGTGAGATATCCTTATCCTTCGACTTATGTGTGCTGAATGGGTGTATTAAGTTTGTCAGAGCCTCCGACGGCTCCTTGAAGCTCCTCAAATAACCGTTCTCTATTAGTTCTGTGAACCCCAGAACATAGCGAGTACATGATATCTCCGCACATTCATCCCCATGGAATCATTAAGCCAAATTCCGAGCTGGTATTTCCAACTATCATACTCTAGAACCAGATTGGGCAGGATCGTCTTGGGATTGAAATCGTTCCCCTCACACAACCGTAAAGCCGCTATACGGCTTTGAACTGGCTGCTGCGGCAAACCATTGGCTTAAAATTGCATACGATCAGAAGTTCCTACTGATCCACCCTAAAATCGCGAATCAGCTAAGGAAAAACATGTTCATGGTGTGTTATCGTGTAAATGATTAATCTATTGATAGTACGTTTTTAGCACAGGGGCGGCGTACCTCGAGGCTCTGCCGCAAATATGGTTCAAACCCTAGGAGAATCCAAGTCAGATACATATTCATGCATATTCATGCATATTCATGCCTGAATCGTCAGTGCAGGAAGACATTCTTGGAATATTCATCGTAGAGCCATTGGATAGTGGCGTTAAAAAAAATAAAGAATTTTTTTTTGCAGCCGCCGTCTGGCCGCCGTGACATTACGGATGTCCGGTAGCCGATTACTAAAAGAGGAGATATCATGATCATACCAAGCCAGGCCGGTTATCGGAGCTTGAATTCGAAAATATAAAACTTCTGCATCTCTCGTCAAAGTCCTTCCAACTTGAATTGTTACCACAACCTTCTCGTTACAAGCCTCTATCGCAATCCCATACAAGCCCGAAACGTCCAGTTCCTACATCTGACTCTCTTAGGTCTATAGCGTTCATCCTATACCTGTCATAAAAAGGTTACTTGCACCCTTTGCATGTACTCGAACCAATTGTGCAGCATCCACAATTCACACCGCGGTTGTAAACACACCTGTGCCAGTTTTCTGCCAAGTTTCTAAAGCTCTCCTCGTTCTCGCAACCTAATCTATCTATCATCATCTATGGCGCCCAACACCAACACCACCTCTTCGGGTTACAATACCCCTGACTCCAGCCTCGAAGGAGTTGTGCCGATTCACCCTACGGCTGAGCGTCGACCCCACGCTATCGTGGTGCAATCGGAGAACACGTCCTACACGGATGAGCACATTACTGCCACGTACCAGAACCGCGGTGCTGCAGTCACCGTTTCGAACGGCCAGTACATCATCAACCCCACTGTACAATCGTACGAATTTCAGACTAAGCGCGCGGTTGCCAAGACTGGGTAAGTTTTTCCCGAATGTCAAATTTTTTTGATCCTGGTTATAATCTATATCGGTCTTTATCTAGATTGATGATGATCGGTGTCGGAGGTAATAATGGCACCACTTTGTGTGCTACCATCCTTGCCAATCGTCACAACATCGTCTGGCACACCAAGGAAGGAATTCAGCAGCCCAACTACATTGGCTCGTTGCTGCGTGCATCGACTGTCCGTATCGGACACGATCCCGCTACAGGCAAGGACGTTCACGTTCCCGTCTCGGATGTCCTTCCTATGGTGCACCCCAACGACCTTGTTCTTGGTGGTTGGGATATCTCTGGTCTGACTATGGATAAGGCAATGGATCGTGCTCATGTCCTCGATTACGACTTGCAGCGTCAGGTTGCCCCTCACATGGCACTCATTGGGAAGCCTCTTCCCTCCATTTACTACCCCGACTTCATCGCTGCAAACCAGGAGGCTCGCGCTGACAATTTGATTCCGGGCAACGACAAGCACGCTCACCTCGATCACATTCGTGCTGATATTCGTAAATTCAAGAAAGACAACGAGCTTGACCGTGTGGTTGTCTTCTGGACTGCGAATACCGAGAGGTACAGCGACATCATTGCTGGTGTAAACGACACTGCGGATAACCTCCTCACGTCCATCAAGCAATCTCACTCTGAGGTTTCCCCTTCCACTTTGTTTGCTGTCGCTGCCATCCTCGAGGGTGAGCCTTTCGTTAATGGTGCTCCCCAGAACACCTTCGTCCCTGGTGTCATTGATCTCGCCGAGCGCCACAAGTCCTTCATTGGTGGCGACGACTTGAAGTCAGGACAGACCAAACTCAAGTCAGTCCTTGCCGAGTTCCTCGTCAACGCTGGTATTAAGCCTAGGTCCATTGCCTCCTACAACCATCTCGGTAACAACGATGGCCACAACTTGTCCGCTGAGAGACAGTTCAGGAGCAAGGAGATCAGCAAGAGCAGTGTTGTCGATGATATGGTCGACGCTAACAGGCTCCTTTACAAAGCGCCTGAGATTGGACCGAAAGGTGTCCCTGTCGGCAAGGGTGAGCACCCTGACCATATCGTCGTCATCAAGTATGTCCCTGCTGTTGGTGACTCCAAGCGGGCCATCGACGAGTACTACTCGGAGATTTTCTGCGGTGGACGTAACACCATTAGTATTTTCAACGAATGCGAGGTATTTGATCTTTTTACCATTGATAGTCACCCTTGCTGACGAGGTTGATGTTTAGGACTCCTTGCTTGCGACTCCGCTGATTCTCGACTTGACGATCCTTACCGAGCTCCTCACCCGTGTCAAGTACCGCAAGTCGTCTGGTGAAGCGAAAGAGTTCTCTCCTCTCTATCCCGTCCTCTCGCTGTTGTCCTACATGTTGAAGGCGCCTCTCGTGAAGCCAGGCACTGATGTCGTCAACAGTCTCAACAGGCAGCGTAACGCTCTCGAGACTTTCTTGAAAGCTTGCATTGGGCTGGAAGGAAACAGTGATCTCTTGCTTGAGAGTAGGATTTGGTAAAGGGTTGCTTAAGAGAGTTCGGTGGTGACGAGTGGTTTATATCGAAGTAGCTGCTCGGTTTCTATCTTTTTTCAATGCTTGCCTGCTTGAGTTACTGAAGTGCCAAAATGGTACACGAATATATTGTCTCTTCTAAAATTTAAATTGTGCCAAAATGGTGCACGTCTAAAATTTGAATAGTTGAATGAATAGTTGAATGAAATGCGATGAGTATGTATGTACCAGAACACGGGTCTCGAATGATGATTTCCTTGACTCACTGTTGTACAGTAACTTTGCATGACACATTGATTCTGAATATCGTTGTAATACATACATAATTCAGTACCAATGTGCCACCCTAGTCAGCTAATGAAGATTATCTAAACCTTGTAGAACTACACTAGACATTCACCAAACAGTACTATTCAACACCTCCGCGACACCTTCGCCCCAGTATTTATGAGCAGCACCTATTAGAATCAGAATAAGCCCAATTTCACGAACAAGCATTATGAAGAGAGAAAAAACCGTACTCGAGGGGTGTAAGTTATTTCTATTATATAGAATGAACAGCAAACGAGAATATTAGGTCAATATATGTAGTTCTCGCTGAACAGATGATTTCACATACCCCCAGAACAATCCCGCTCCGCTCCCGTACGATGTCGCATCTTGAAATCC
>JH814853.1:0-86808 GCA_000296255.1 Omphalotus olearius VT 653.13
GCGAGATCATGGACGTTCGGAGAGTCACGCCAATGCGTAAGGCGAAGAAGAATAGGAAGAATTTGAAAGAAGACCACGACACCTCGGAGTTGAGTGCCGTTGATGACGAGGTGGAGGAGGAGGAGGAGGAGGAGGAGGAGGTGAGGTGATACCATCAACCGGAGCAAGCGGAGAAGCGGCAACCACAGCATCTGGTTCCAGGATGGCAAGGGCAGCGGGAGATTGGGGTGGCGGAGTAGGTGAAGCAGGAGTAGAAGATGCCGAGCGAGGTGGCGGGGGTGGAGGTGGAGGTGGAGGCAGATGAACTTTCGGTGAATCGGAGAACGATACAGGGACTGATTTCTGCTTTGACGGTGGTGGTGGTGGCGGTGAGCGCATCTTGAATTCTTTTTCTGTCTTAGGCTTTGCAGCAAGTATGGCCTTGAGATCAGCGACCTCCTCACAAAGGGCCGCGATTTGTTGGTCCTTCATTTCAAGGCTCTGAATGGAGCGTTGAGCCATCAATTCAACGTCCATGTCGGTGTCCGTGTGTTGCAACTCTTCCTCTCTAGACTTAAAACGACTGTAGACCGCCTCCATGGCACGCTTAAGATAGGATATGGTGTTGTCCTTGATCTTTGCTTCGTCCCGGAGATGAGCGATCTAGGCCAAACTTCAGAGGCTGCAAGGATACAATCAAAACGGAAGACAAACTTCGGCTTGAAGATCATCAATCTGACCCATGAGATTAGCCCATTTCGTCTTATCAAGTTCACGTTTAGCACGCTCTTCCTGTATATGAGAAACGTCAGTCTTGTCATACTAGACTAATAATAGCTATCATACAGCTTCACTGGGAAGTCGAGCTTTGACTCGGACAAGTTCAGCTTGCAAGTCACGAACTTCCTTCTCCTTCTGTATCACTCGCTGAACAAACGAGTTGATCTGCACAACCTTTATAAGCGGCATCGTTGTTTCAATCTTGATGTACTCACCTGCCCGGCTTTGCCTGAAACCTTTGACTGGGCGTTTGAAGGTACTGACTTGAAGGATTCAAGCTCCGCAATTTGTTCGCTCATTTGGGTACGTAAGACAGTCCTCTGAAAACGACAATCAGGATGAATTGAGCTGGTAGAAGAAAAATGTAGACCTCTTCATTGAGCTCGTCTACTTGATTCCGCAGACGTTCAAGCTCTGCTTGAACTTCCCCCATGGTGTCACCTTCTGAGGCCGCCTTGACTTCTAGTTCTTGGCCAGTGATATGCTGAACAGAGGAAGCAAATCGCTTCATAAAGACATGCCAACTGTCGTCGCTGAGAAGAAAAGGGGTGAGTTTTACATGTAAATAGATTTTTATTCAACTGACAAGTTGTCTAGCATTGCAGCTTGCTGCACGAATCGGTCTAGAACAGTCAAAAGATCTGCCTTGAGTTGTCTAGAAATATCCATCAATTCGGTCAATAAGATCACAGAAAGCAATTAGTGACTTGCATGCTGGCATCTTTCTCCAATATTTCTGCATAGTGGTTCAAGATATCGACCATCAATGGATATAGCTCTCCATGTTGCTTGGAAAGCCGAACAAGGTCCTCCAGCGCGAGTTCGGAATCTGAGCGCATGCGGTCCCCGTTCGCGACACGGCTAATCAGTGTCTGCGTCCGGTCGCGTAGATCCTCCTCATCCTCAAACTTCTCCTCCAGATAATAGTTTAGCTGGTTCATGAGTTTTTCTGGAGGTTGGATATACCGCAATGCCTGGCAAAGTTCAGTGTGGTGATCATTTCCACAAGAGTAGTAGACGTACAACAATCACTTCATTGATCCCACGTCGCCCAAGTTCTTCTCGCATAAGAACGCGTTCTTCCACTCCTTGAGGGGCGTTTGTGATTGCATTGATTAGGGTCATGGATGCTCGGCGTGCGTTCCAGACCTCTTCATCCTCCGCACCAAAACTAACATCATCCGGCTCAGCGTTATTCGCAAGGTCGGAGAGACGCAAGGTGTTCACTAGGGTTTCGAAGCGAAAAGTTTCGTTGTACGTGACCCGGTAGTCGGACATCGCTGCTAGCACAGCTTTATATCCGTCTGGAGGCGACAACGTACAGATTGCAGCCAGAATATCTGACACCTCTGCACGAACCTTCAGAGAAGGAGTACTTAGAACATAAGCGATGTAGGTGATGACTAGAGGAGACTGCAAAGCTCTGGAAAAACCAAGCTACGTAACGAGGAGTCAGCTAAGAAGCGAGGCAAGCACCGAATAGCAATACCTGGGTGTTGAGGACGGCCCGCAGACATTTGGTAATCTGAAAAAGATTCTCGTTCTCAGTCTCACTCAACTCCCTCCTTTTTCCTGCCTTCCCCAGGAAGCTAGCTAAAAGGCTCTGTAGAGCATCCGTTCCTTGTTCGTCCTCGATAAATTGTTCGGTCCAACTCAAAGGTTCAGTAGTTATGTGGATTGCCAGATGATGGACATGTTTTCTGAGCTCCGGGTCTGTGGTTTGGGCCGAACGGAGGATATCAACATACCACCTAGGTGGCCTCTCTTTCTCAGTCTTGGTAACACCAGACGTCTTGAGTAGATAGCTCCACACTCCTCCCGTACTTTGAGGCTGGATTGGCGGTATCACTTCAGTTGCCTTCTCATATCTTGGAATACCAGCTTCGACATCTGGAGAAGAGGGAATCCCATCCAGCTGAGATGCACCCCAGGATGCTATTGAAAATCGACGCATTACATCTCCTGTGAGTTGCGGGACCAGGCGGGTCAAGCCCGCTCCACCAGAAGGACCAAACGTCTGGTTTCTAGTCGTAGATTTAGTGGGTGAGGAGCTGATGCTCTGACGCACTTGGCGCACAAGGAGCTTTTTCTGATCAAGCGGTAAGGCACGCGTTTTATCACGAGCACTACCCTTTAGATTCAGTTTATCCTGACGAAGTGCATAAGAGGATTAACAACGACACGAAAAGAGTGCAGGCACATATACGAACCAAAGCCTCATCAAAAGCACCCTCATCGAAGTCCGATTCATCGTCAGTGCTTGAGGAAGGACCCACACCCTTCACTCCGTTACCGGTACGATGCTCTACGAGTCGCGGCTCGCTAACTATGCTCTTTCTCTTGTCAGACGCTAGAACAATGCTGTTTCTTGGAGTACTATCTGTTGGTGCTTGCGCTAACCACCCTCCAAAGAATGAGGACAGCCGATTCGCGGATACCGAATACCGCCGCTCAGCATCAACACCACAATCCGAGTTATTCTTTGTCACTTCGGGGCCCCGCATCTTCGCCGTCCCTTCTCCTTCTCCATCATCGTCATCATCATCTCCATGGTCCTCGTCGGACTCCTGCAATGAAGCGAGCTGACGGATCGTTAACTCCGAAGGCTCGAGAGACGCCATGGATGCACTGCGAGAATTAGACCGACGATACCATTCGTCCGGAACACATATTCTAAAAGAACGGGTAGCAGGGGTCGAGAAAGGATTTGGAGATGAAGGGAATTCGACTGTCGAATAAATAAGCGAAGATCCGGGCAGTCTCGAGAACTCTACATTCAAGTAAGCAATTGACGTGAGACGAAATTATACATGCCACGCACTCTCAGAGGTTCCATCTGACCAAACCTCTTCCATTACATATTCCAAATTTCCTCCTCCTGGAATAGGCAGAGTTTGGGTTAGACCAAGTTCATCAATTATTAGATTAGTCAAATCGGCCACGCTCATACGCCTTGAGATGAAGCACTTGTACGCAAAGGTGTCGTGGATCTCGGGAACCCGCAGAAACGATAGATTCAGACCAAGGGAAGGATTAAGTGATACCAATCGTAACACGGAATTATGCAGATGACTCGTCAGCGGAAAGGAAGAAAAGTGTCTTTGCGCCGATGGCTTTGCAGGTGGGGTATTAAGCAAAGGAGCTATCGGCTCAGAAGGATCGACAATTCCTGGAACGCGATTCAGTATGCAATGATTTTAGTAATGCCACGAAACACACCATCTCCGAGAGCTTCAAGTTCAGCTTCCTCCCAAGGTCTACCGTTCCTTTCCTTCCGAAATCTCTGGAGAGCCCAACCGTAATCTTCCATGTCCCCAAGAATCTCTGACCGGACATTGACATTCTTCAGATGAAGTAGAGCGTCAATAACATCTTGTGCGGTGGCATCATGTTCCACTTCAGCAAATTCCAGATCTCCATTGACCAAGGTGATCGGTACAATCAAGGAGGAGGTCGCAGCCATACTATTAGTATTTCAAGGTGTAGATGTGGATAGAGGACCTCCTTCAGAATAGATGAATAGCCATGAACGTGGCCAAGACTGCCTTTGTCGTTCCCAGAGGATCGAAAAAGCGTCAAGCCCAATATGAGTATTACAGAAGTCAGTGTGCCGTGTGCGGCTCTTCGCTTCAGCTCTCGAGTCTCAGCTGGTGAATGTTATCTATCTATTTGGCTCTGTTATGTTCACAGGTTATCGGCTGTTATCGGCCACCTCATCTTTTGTTCCTCTCTTATATCCAATACTTCTGGACACCGGTTTCATTAATAATTTATTATATATCTGTGTATTACATCTTCTGACTGGACTTACGACACTTTTCGTGCATTATATCTCTTGTTCATGTCTCCTGGATGTCTTACACGCAGTACCAACAGCTCGGCTGGCTAACCGGCTGGAGCCGGAGCCGAACCATTTTAAGCGGAGCCGCTCGATCTTATCAGCTCATCGAGCCATTTAATCTAATGGCCATCTCACAACTGCATTGTTCTGTCTCCCCTCATTTGCATACTGTAAAATTTACTATTATGTGAGAATTTTGTGAAGGAGAGAAGTTTAAGAGACCCTCGAGCCGATCGATTTAAACGGCTCGAGAACCGGGAGCCGAGCCAGCCGAGCCGAGCTGTTGGCAACCCTAACACGCAGGAGAACATTTATGACTCGGATACTGCTGATTCGTAGTATAAAATACTGTAACCGTAGGGACGAGAATTAGAACTTCCTTGTCTTTTCTCTCCATCTGACCGGCATCAGATATGAAGCGAGTGGGGCCAATACCTCATGAAGCTTGAAGCGTAGAGCACGGTGGAATCCCCGGCTCTAAATTTGTTGCCTTGTCGACATGTCTTTCTCGCCATAAAATGCCCGAAAGACTACATTCTACTGTACAAAATACCTCTACAATAGATATGAATCGATAGCGAAAGCACGAAACCAAAACAACATATACAAGGCTTTAAATGCCGGAGGTGAATCCAGAGGATTCTTCTGTATCCACGGAGGGATGCACCATATAATATACTCTGACATTGTCTCCATCCGTGGCCCCTGAACTCTGTGCACTCTCATCCATAGAGGGCAACGATTCTTGCACGTCTCCTTTAACCTCAAGGAGGTAGTTGTCCTACGAGACAGGTCAGAAGCAGTTAAAATTCCTCAAAACGTGGAAATACCTTGACCAACTTCCTCAGCATCTTCGTAATAAGCTCCTTCTCGTATTCTAACTGGTCTACATCTTGAATCTCGTCCTCTTTCGTCTCCAAGTACCAATCTATAAGCTCGTCTCTATCCACACCCTGGCCCGTCTCTCGTTCTACCTCAGAAAGATGAAGAACAATCAGGCTCTGTAAGGTTATATACTTGTCATGCGAGATAATCATTCTTCTTTTCGGTGCTTGTGGAGCAGATGGCGCCGCTGTTCTTTCACGTTGCGAAGAGGAGGAAGCAACAGCCGTAGAAGAAGTTTTATCCACTACAGTCGAGGACTGTCCCTCCTCCAGCTGGGAGTCGATCGTTTGGTCGGCTGCTGACATCTCTGTATCTTGAGACTCTTCGTTGACATCGGAAGTCTGGACAGCAGGTTGGGCCGGTTCCTGTTTGCTTGTCTCCTCTTCGTCGAAATCTATATCGTCTTGTTCTACGTGAATAATTGATTGCCTGAGAAGGGTATAGGCTTCCCGCACGAAGGCTGGCGTGATCTAAGAAAAGACACGTCAGGATGGGCGACAACGTTTGAGCAGCAGCACGACATACCTCAGAAGTACAGTTCGCACGAGCAATTGCCTCACTCAACCGAATCATACTCTCAAGCTGTCGAACTGTGATGCGGTACGAATTTCGTCCTGCGCCTGAAGCATCGTCCTGACGCAAGATACGATACTTCTCGACTAGGACGTCTGCGGCTTCTGGTGTGAGCTGTTAGACGAAAGGTCAAATCGACGTTCACAAAGATTACAAGCGAATGAGGCTGACCTTGGGATTGAAGGTCCGAGCATATCGAATATACCTTTGCAGGCTCTCTGTGCTGAACTCAGGATTAATTGCCGCATCTTGATATCTATGCACATTGACAATATGCTTTGCGAGGTTGAAATCTGTTTTCTCGTCGCACTCATCGAGCACGACAAAGAAGAGATCGAATCGACTCATGATAGGCGCGCTCATCTGCACATTAGCCCTCAAGCTCTTCTTGCGATCATACCTCCCTCCCATGGGATTGGCAGCCGCCAAAATAGACGTCCGTGCATTGAGAGTTGCGTGTATACCGGCCTTGGCAATAGAAATAGTCTGCTGTTCCATCGCTTCGTGGATGGCAACCTGGTCGGAGATATCCATCTTATCGAACTCGTCAATGGCGCAAATACCGTTGTCCGCAAGCATCAGGGCACCAGCTTCGATGGTGAATTCGCCCGTCTCTTCGTCTTTGACGACAGCGGCGGTAAGACCGGCAGCAGAAGAAGCTTTGCCGGACGTATATACTGCACGCGGAAGGAAAGAGCAGATATATCTGACATGACATAGGTCAGTGGTACTTTTATGTATCTTTGAGGGTCAACTCACTTTAAGAACTGAGATTTGGAAGTAGATGGATCACCGACGATGCAAATATTAATATCACCACGAAGGTGCATGCCCTCAGGGGTCTGTTTGTGTACGCCTCCCATCAATTGCAGGAGAAGCCCCTTCTTGACAATCTCATGCCCGTAGACAGTGGGAGCTATACTTTCAACCAGACGCGAGTATATGTGATCTGAATCAATCATAGACTTGAGTTCTTCGAATTCGGGTTCTGTCAAGGATTGGATGAATGATTGTCCACTTTCTTCACCGCCTTCCTCTTCTCCTCGAATATTCGTGCCACTCTACAAGAGATGTCTGGTAAGAAATCAATAAACGTCACAGGGGTTTTCGCGTACCAATCCATCGGCGTTATGTACCATGCAAGCCAGGAATGCAGTCTTGTACTGCAAGTCTCTTACACCGAGACTCTTTAATCCAGTGACACCGCCGCCTATGCCTCCGTTGGTTCGACCGCGGTTAGCTTCACGCTGAAGTTGAGCGTTGTTGCCGCCCGGAAGTCCCAGCTGACTGACATCAGGTACAACAATGAATGTACCAGTGAACACACATTTGTCTCCAGCTTTGGCTCGCTCGACAAGTTCCGACCGCAAAATCACGTCCAAAGACCGAGGCATAGATCCTGTGGGAATCTCAGAGGGGTTTTCCTGAATTCTAACCTTCTGCCAATCTGTGAATTTGGAGGTATCGATCTGAAGCTGCCATGCAGATCTATTTCCGCACGTCGGGTTTGGACAGAGGGCAGGCTGATTCGAGAATTCGAGTAAATCAGCCTTAGGTTGAGACCACGCGAAAGCATATTCGACTCACCTCTGTATATTTAAATTGTTGCTCAACGTCGTTGACAAGACCCTTGCAGATTTCGCAGATAAAACTACCAAATAGTAGCTCAGGCCTTACTTCGCTCGTACGAGTGACAGTACCACTGATACTCATAAGAGTACCAATCTTGTCTGTACGCAGATCTCTAATGCCCGAAACCAAAGGTAGGTGGTAGAACGCGATATTGAATTCCCGGGACTGCAAATTCGCAGAATCTGTGCTGGCTGCAGTTGGATTTATTTTGAGATATTCGGGTTCGAGTTCGGTCACAAGGTTGAGCAGCGAACGCCGTAGATAAGGTAGAAATCGATAGTACTGCTTTTGAATCGCGCCCGCCAGAACGTCATCCGTAGCAAGAAGATGTCCGAAATCGACGTATAATGTAGTTAGCTCATATTCACGCATTGTGTGAATTTGCTGAACGTAAACGAGCTCTCCCTCAGGTGCGTCAGGTAAACCGCCATCTGAGCTGGGAGTAGCGGCGAAGGCAACACCTTCAGTGAATCTGCATGTTGGCGTTCAGAACATTGTTGGTCATAAGAAAGAAATCAAGACGCACGTCCTCAAAAACGTTTCAAAACTATCCGCTACGCTGTCCCCTACGGCGTCTCTAACCAAAGGCACGTCCCCATTCGGCTGCGTCCTAGGCCTTCTTCTCTTTCTGCCACCCACAACATCCTGACTACCTTCACCCTCATCATCATCCAGAGCCAAGGCATCACTAGTTGGTCGACGGGGTGTTCCTCTAGACGGTGTTCCTCTTGAAGAACCCGCACCATTGATTGACTGAGACTCCTCTTCTGGAGCACTACTTGGCGGAAGAGAAGAGTTGGGAGCAGGAGGTGATGAGAAACCTTCAGAAAACATGGTGATGGGAGCTGATGAAGGACGCGACCCGCGATCGGCGAAAACTGAAATGCACTTTAGGGCAGGCCTTTGCGTGTAGCAGCTCACGTGCGTCGCCAAACCTCTTGTTCCAAATCTTGACAAGTTACTTATTTCTACATTATGCTTGATCTTGACCCTCTTGATCCATCCTATGTGCAAGATGTTCTGTCTAAACCGCCCTTTGTAACGATATCAGGTGTGATCAATGTCAGAGACCTTGGAGGATACCCATCTACGTCTTTCTTGGGCAAGTCTACAAGACAACGCTACCTCTATCGCTCAGCAGAGTTATCTGGGATTACAGACGAAGGTATGTTCCTCTACACACAATCTGATGCTGCTACTAATCTTCAAGATCAGGGAAGAAGGAGTTCAAAGACTTGGGAATCTCAACCGTGTTTGACTTGAGATCTGACACCGAAATCGAGAAATACAACTCCCCACTACCCTCCATTGAAGGCGTCAAGATCTTAAGAACCCCAGTTTTTCAGAAAGAGGACTATAGCCCGGAGATGATGGCCAAGTACGTACGTGGCCCTGTTCGCTGTAATATTCCGGTCAAAGAATTGACCTCAAGTTCTTTGTGAAGACGGTACCAGCTATACGCTAGCGGGAAAACCGAGGTAACAAATTCCAGCCACGTTGGCCCACCCCTTCTTTGACTCATCATCTTTTTCACAAGGCATTCATGGAACTCTACTCACAAATTCTCGACCATGGGGGTCTAGCATTTGGAACGATTCTACGGCACGTTCGAGATCATCCTGAGGAGGCCTGTGTTTTCCATTGTACCGCCGGTAAAGATAGAACAGGCATCATCGCGGCTATTTTCTTGAAAGTGAGTTATATTACTTATCTATGGTGAGGTGCTCTTCTCATAGTGTGATCTAGCTAGCTGGAGTAGACGATAAGAATATAGCAGAAGACTATGCTCTGACTCGGGTCGGCCGTGAACCGGCACGAGCGATGATCATGAAGCGACTCTCCAAAGAGCCGTTGTTCGCTTCTAACAACGAGGCCGCGTTGAATATGTTTACATGCCGGTACGAGGTTCACAATTCTGAATGACCACCTTCTGATTTCTATACCTGCTCCTACAGTCCAGAAACCATGACTGCATTCTTAGACCTTTTGGAAACGAAGTATGGAGGTGTAGAGAGCTATCTGAAACGTTTCGTTGGTCTCTCAGATGACGACATTATGAGCATCCAGAATCACTTACTGACGCTATCTTCATCTCATCTATAGCTTGCCACTGTTACACTCACTACGCTTCATATATGTATTGCGTTTCTAAAAACTAGATTGCGGCAATCGTCCAATTGCGTAAGATACATACAAAAGGTGTGATAAGTGCCCATGAAAAAAAAGCAAGATAAATAGTGTACGTGCGGAAATTACATTCACTTCCTGGTCAAACTAATTGTCCGTCTGCCCTTCTGTGCTTGCTGCGTAAACGCTGCCGCGGGATTCAAAGGCGTCGCCGGCGTAGGCGTCTGTCCTCTAGCTCTGGGATTAAGTGGCGACAACACGCTCCGAGGAGAAAACGGTGAAGATGTCGGCAGCGTATTGGCAGGCGGTATTGTAATCTCCCCAGTCACTTTTCTCCGCACGCCCGGCCTGGTACTGGTTGTGGGACGACCAATCCGCTCTCCCTGATCGCTCTGCTTATCAAACTCTTTGAAGGAAGTCATGTCTGTACCAAGGGCTTGACGTCTAGCTTTCTCGTGCTTCAATTGCACCGAACGGAAGTGCTGAAGAAGTTCCTGCCATTTGATTTCCTCCCGAACGAGCTTAGACCGATTGGCTAGCGGTCCGACGTTCCTGCAAAATGACTTCTCGTGAGAATTCATACCTACCCTACGAAACTCAGAGCATACGGTTTAGGAGCTATATGAAGAAATCCTGCAGAATTGACAGCGTTGAGTCGATTTCGTAAAGAAACGAAGGCAGAACTTTGAGGAAGCAACATCAACAATCCATAAAGACATTTGAACAGATGAGGATATCGGTCAGGCTCCAATAGTTGGAGACGAATATCTAGCGTACGCGTCAGTGTAGGAAGGAAACCAGAGCTTTGAACATATCCGTACACGTGAACACGGGCGACTCGATGAGCTGCACTAGTTTGTCAACCTGAACCAGCATCTGTACCGTTATTTCTAAATCGGCACTAGATCTCACTGTAAGCAATTTAATCAGTTTGCGAACGACAAGAGTGCTTACAAAATATATAGTAGATTTGATGCATGCTCGTACGCTTGAGCCAAGAGACATAACGAAAATACTGCAACAGCATTATGACACCATGATCTGTACAAAGTTGTGAACAGCGCCTGGCCATCTTGCTATAGATGATCGAAAATGAGCAGTTGAAAGAACAGAAACTTGAAACGTACCCGTGTCTCAAGACTTTTCAATCGTTTCCTAAAATCAGCGAGCTCTGGTGACGTTATCAAGATGACGTTCAGTTTCTGAACGATGACACTGGCGAATTCCAGATCCTGTGAGAAAATGTGAGAAGAAAAGGTCCGTCATTTTGAGGGACACTCACATCTTCTTTTTCCAAAATCTCGGCGAAGGTCTTGTAGATTCGTTCCGTGTTCAAGTTCAAGCACAGCTGCCGTATAATGAGACTGCCTCTAGTCTCAAGTAGCCGACGGTCAGTGCTAAACAGCTCAAGGAGATTCATCATGAATGCCTTGAAGTACGTCTCTTCTGAGCTTGATGATATTTGAGCGAGTAGTTGTAAATCATGTTTGATGACCTCTTCCGAACTATCTGACAATGTCTTGAGTAGGGCGGGAAAGGTACCATCATCCATAGCCAAAATCTGTTTCGCGCAATTGAGGTACGGAAAGATAACACCGGAAGTCACAACTCACCTTCTTCGGCGCTTTCTGGTGCAACATGATTAACCATTTCAAAGCGGCCACCCTTGTCTCCTCAAACTCACTCAAAAACTGTATGGTGAGCTCATTCACAGTAGCTTGATAATCAAACAGGTCAGCGTCTTCAGCGATAGACGGCTGGAGATTTTGACCGGAATGACTAAGGAACGACACGGGTGATTGAGGTCGACTCATTGAGAGATTGCTGCCAGAGGGTATTTCAGCATTCGACATTCGAGGTGTCATAGATATATCTACACCACTGCCTCGTGTCCTTGGCAGCGGAGTTGCAGCAATCGCACTCGGGGACTCTGCGGCCAGTTCAGGAGAAGCAACATCTCTAGTAGACTGACGGGAGTTAGATGAGGTAGTATTCGTAGTGGTAGGAGTGGGAGACCCTTGGACACGAGACGACGGTAGTTTCTCCTGAGTCTTCTCCTGCGCCTGAGTCACCCGCGGAGGTGCTTCGGGTGGAGATGGAAGCATTTGAATGACGTTTAGTAGAAGCTTGTTCGTACGTATGGCCGCAGCTTGTATCATAGTGACGTGATGAGCAAGATTTGGAAGAATAGCAGGTATGAGACGAGGAGTAAAAGGAACCATGACTTCAGAAGCAAAGCTGAGAAAGTCAGCCAACCATCGTAAAGCGGTAGACTGCTGGATTTCATCGTCTATAATGAAGTCAGTAAGATGTACCAAACTAGATACAAGAACATACGTTCACCGTCCAACTGTTGTATCAAGATCTCCACGATGGCGGCATAGTCAATCTTGACGCCTTGTCCGGGAATCCAAGCTGCCAAAAGAAAGATGAACACATATGGACCAGTTGTACAGAGAAATCAAACACACCGCCAGTATCTCGTATGTCAGTATCCGAACCATAGTCGTCCTTGAACTCGTTCTCGAAATTACGCTGACCGTCATTCTCAGGGATGAAGACGGCACGTTCAGGTGAATGCTCGATGGTCAGCTCCGAAACCCTTCCGCTATCGGAAGGATGCAGTGAGTCTCCATCTCCAGTACTCGGTTTCATCTTTGCCTGTTCCTCTGCTCTCTTGCGAACCACGCTTACATCCCGAATTTCACGCAAAAAATCAGCCAACAAAATTTCCGTAGCAACTCGAACGTCTTCGGTAGGATCAGACAAGTATTTTCTAGAAAAAGTCAGCACGGCTCAATTGAAACAGAGGATGGACGCATACAGAAGGCCATCCAAGAACTCTGGTAGATAAGAAATCAGCTCGAGCTCAGGAACCGAGTCCAAAACAGTGATCCACGACGCAAGATAGCTCCGCGTGAAAGGACTAACGACATAGATTCGTTCCCTGAGCAGAGGGATAAAGTGCGCGAGGGAAAACGCCTTCTTCGGCGTGGAAGAATCGTCCCCTAGCACCGGATGGGGTACAAGTACGCCTTGAGCATCGTCTCGTGTCTTTTCTGGTTCAGCATGAATCGGGATATAGACTGACGCTGATTCGGCTACGATGTCTTTGAGCAGTCTGTCCAAAAGTTCAGCCCCGTTTTTTACTGATAACTCTGAGTCCGCCGCGAGCTGCGATGATACTCATTCAGTAATAGAATAGAATGATGCAAATGATTACGCACCTTGCTTAGAGCATCGAATATTTCATTAAAATAAACCAAAATCTCGCCCTTTGAAACCTTTGCAATGTTATACAAGCACTCGGCCGAGAAGTATCGAATGCGATTTTCGGGGTCGACGAAACAATCCAACAAAGGATGCACAAATTTCTCCATGTACGGGGCCACGTCGACACCCAAGGCAATAGCAGTCCCCGCTAATCCAATGAGACCTCCGTTACGTACATGTAGTGGATTGTTCGAATTATTGAACATATCGACCAGTTGGTCGATAATTTGCGCAATCCTTCGGTCGTCGCCCTGTTGATGACATTCTCGTATCTGTCTATTTTAAATTGTGAGGTGATTGAAAAGCCGGAGACGAAGAGATCCTACTTCTCAAGCTCGAGAGCAGCGGCCTTTCGTTTCTCGTAGATCTTGTCGACTAGCTGTTTTGAAACGGCGGAGTCTGATGAGAATTTGAGATATATTAATGTATAAAAGAGCAGTGAAACATACCCATGGATTCGCTGAAGTTACTAGCTACGGCCTCCAAGCAGGCAATGGCATATGGGCGGCGTGACCAGACGCGTTAGCTGTGGCTCAGTGGCTGTACACTACGCCTAGCTGCTGAAGTAATCAATTATAACATTCGGTGGCAGTGCAGCCCCTCAACTCGTACTGCATAAGTTATGAAGGGCCTCCTTGCAGTTCTCCTCGTCACTCCCTTCGACAACTCATTGTTCAACAAGGATTCTTGTATCTCAGAAAGCTTCTATGGTAACTTCCGAGATGGAAATACAGTTCAGAGCGTTATACTAGCCAAGGAGTCATGCTTCAACTCCTGGGCTGTAGACAATGTTGCGCAATCGGCCAGTTTCACTCCGATAATTGAGGAATTCGAACAACTCGTATGGGTGGAAGAGATGGCTGTTGAAGAGTCTTTGAAGGCGGAGAGTAGCGAGGATGGGTTCGCGCAGTTCATCGAACGATTATCGGCTCTTGCTAGCATTCCTGCTGAGCATATGACGTTTGAAGGTCAAGACGTTTTGGTTAATCCTAAAGCTAGCCACGAGATTCTCTATCAGACAGAGACTGCTGCTCTCCTATCAGTCCATCACGAAGTCGCATTCGCATTGGACACTATCCTTCCTCGTTTTTGGAGGTCCACACCTCTTCCTTCATCTCCCGTAAACCTCATCCCCGTCCCTCCCTCTGCCGTAGCGCCTGTAAAAGAGGTTCTTTCCAGCCTAAAGTTCAGCCCTTCAATCGACTCTCTTGTCCAGAACATCTCTATTCCCCAGATGAAGAACGACATCCGATTCCTGACCGGCGAGGACGGTAAATCCGGCATTATTTCGCGGCATTCATTCGCTCAGGGGTCTAGGACTGCTGCAAGGTGGCTTAAGGAGAGGTTCGAAGATACTGGTGCTAACTGTCAGTTGAAACCCTTCTTGTCGGGCTTTGCGCCTAATGTAGTCTGGTGGGTACTGTCACGGTTACATTTCACAATCACTTCACAACCGTTCTTTGTAGCCGGTACGAGTCGGTCGTGAACACTACTGGCACTGTCATCATAAGTGGACATTACGATAGTCGTGGCTCATTTGGCAGCACTCGCGCTCCAGGCGGTGATGACGATGGCTCAGGTACAGTCTCACCCGCATCCGTTGCGCATTGTCAGATTCACATCATTCGCAGGTACAACCTCTATCCTCAGTATTGCGCGTACGATTGCGCGCAAAGGTGTCAAATTCCACCAGAACGTCGAGCTCGTGGCTTTCGCCGGTGAAGAACAGGGCCTTTACGGTTCTAAAGCTTATGCACGTCAGTCACAATGTTCCGAATTGTTCGTCAGATTGTCTAGCCTTACGTTTTGCTTTCAGGTGAGTTGAGAGCGGCTGATGCAAATGTCACTCTTATGGTTCAAGCCGACATGTTGGCTTACCGCAAGCCTGGTGAACCTGCTCAGCTTGGTCTGCCTGATCTGTATGTCGCCTTTACTTTCTTATCCCGCGCTCTCATTACGCCTGTCAGGATCGGAACGCCCGAGGTTGCACAATTAGTTGCTAACATCTCAGCGTTGTACAGCCCTGAGCTCGAAGTTGGCTTCACTTCGGCAAGTGTTTTCATTCGTTCCGTGTGCAACCCGGAACTGATGAGTCCTGCATGAATAGGCATGCTGCAGTGACCATCAGGTGAGATATGGGTCTGTCCGCTGTAATAGCCCTTTGTGACTGTTCGTTCTCCTTTTTTACAGTCCTTCCACGAGCAAGGTTTTGCTTCTACACAAGTGTTCGAACGGGCTGGCCCGAGTAAGTATAGCTCGGAGTCTTGCGTTTAGTTTATAACTCATGGCGTGTCTTCTAGTTGCAGACCCTATGTACCACAACAGTGGCGACCTTAGTGACCGCGAAGGGTATGACTTTGACCAACTCAAGTCAATAGCGAAAGTACAGGTAGGATATTTTTTCTCTTCACTCCCTTGAGTTGACTCACAATGGTACCTCACTAGTTCGCGACCATACTCCATTTCGCCGGGTTCGAGCTCACCAAGTAAAGTAAGTACGAGAGCAGATAGATATACATTTATTGTGTAGAGATATAGACAAGCATCCAATTGGTGATGAACGTGAGATGAGCATGAAATAATCTAATATAGACCTTATACAGCTTCATCATTGCCTGCAAGCAGGATATAGACCAGTCTATCCAAGAAACAAGTAGAAGAAAAGAATGAGTAAGCAGTCCATTGATCAACAATCCTCATCATCATCGAATTCAGCACCTTCACGAATTGCGTCTAGTAGAATATCGTCAAAATCACCTCCGGCCTCCCACATAGCGAAGCCTGCAAGTCCAGTGTCTTTGATGAACTTGCCTTTGGTAGCAAAAGAGTCGGCATTGTCAAAGGAGACCATGACTCCGGTGTCAGGATTGTAAACGTAAGGCTAAAAGGCAACACTGAGTTATGCGCAGAGTTGAGTGATGTGAAGGTACGGACTGTCTGACTGCATGAATCGAAGCGGTGAGGAACGTCCGACTTAAAGTTGCCCTCAGAGTCGAGGTATCCCTGTTGAATCAAAGCCCAGAAATCCATAGTTCCTGAGTCGATTACAACGAAATGAGAGGACAATTCATGCTCTTCGACAAAATTGCCTACCTCCATTCGTTTGTAAGACACCACAGGGATCTAGAGTACCAGCCGAATTATCCCATGAATCGCCGAGCGGGAAGACAGAAGCATTGAAACTAGGGTAAGGAGCAAGAGTGCTATTGGAGCTGTTCACAAACGCAGTAGTTGTGTTCACACTAAAAGAGTGGCCATAAGACGCGACACCAAGAACAATCTGATTGAGAGGCATTCCGGCAGCGTTCCATGCCTTGACGGCAGAGACAGCTGATCCCTGTTGATTTGCCGAAGCGGCGCAGGAATCATTGAGCGGGGCATTGGGTCCTACAGAAGCACTCCACGAGCCCCAAATGTCGTAGTTCATGATGGCGATGAAGTCAAGAACCTTGCTGAAGTCTGACACATCAGATGAAGGGCTGCCAGTTGAATTCATGAACGGAACAATTGCGGTAGCGGCGGAGAGGGTGAGATTAGCGCCCACCGGGTGGGCACGAAGCTCTTGAATGAACGCGAGGAAGTTGGCTGTATCATTAGCACTGATGACGTTGCAACCCAGTCCCTGGTTATTAGGATATTCCCAGCTGGAAATGCGACAGCGCCGTGTGAGCATCAACCCTACTGATGAACATGATCACGAACTCGAAATCCAACCCATCGAGCTCATATTGGGTAGCAAAATCCGTAACAGTCTTCACGAACGTGGTCCTATTCTCAGCGGAGCCAACGGAGGAAGACCAGAACCGGGAACCAGCCCACCCACCGATGGAGACAGAAGCTTTCACCCCCTAAGCAACATGATGCGAGTCAAAAATAGTATCAAGAAGTGTGACCACCGGATCCTACATTCTCGTGGGCTGCTTGGACGAATTGCGGCAAGAGCTCTGGTGACGAGCCGTTGAGTGTTATTACACGGGTGTCCTCCGTTGTTTCCCTACGCCATGAAAGACGATGAGTTCTACAGACAATTAGCAGGAGCAGTGAGAACTCACGCGAAAGAGTATGTGAGTTGGGTGTATTTGGACCAGCTGATGTTGGATATAGCAAAGGTGGGGGTGGCATTCTCTGCGTGCCAACCAACGAACCAAGCAGCAGCTATTTGTGTGTTATTCGACGAATTCGAGAGCTGGGCATGGACAGAAGAGAAAAGATTTGCAACGGAAAGGAGAAGAAACGAGGTAGGGTAAAGAGCGATCATGGTTGGGGAGAGAGAAAGAGAATGCCATCCTTGCAGGCCTTATGGGTGTTTTATATCTGAGTGGCCACAGACGCACTGCAATCGTACAAAAGAGAGATTGGCGCCCGGGCCGGTTCACTCCAATACGACTGAATCCTCTTTCTCACTTGCTTCTGCAGCATTGGAGAAATATTCAGGCATTCATTTCGACCCCTTCCAGATCAAAACACACCTTTCAAGGTCTAGGTATCAATACATACTATATACATAGGTAGGCGATTCTTTGAATACTTACCATCTGAACAACTCGACGCATTGACGCCACAGTCAGGTGAAACAATCACTCCGATCAAGATAATTCCGAGCGGACACAGATGCCACAATACCTCCGAAATCGAAAATCGACATGGCCAGTTGTGAACTACGAATAGTAGTAAGTAGGACCAACAGGCATGGTCTCTGGCTACGAAAGGTGGATGGAAGTAGATTCTGCGACAGTGAATAAAACAAGCAAAAAGGCTCTGCTGCTCAGTCTCATCTGTTCGAGTCCGCGCTAGAGCTCAACCGCTCACCGGCACCGCTCACCTGCGCAGCTAGTGATTGACAAATTGATGAGAAGCTCACTGCATACACAGTCAACAGACGTTCAAGCAGACTTATACGCATGAGCCTGGAAAATGTCTGGACTTCTTTCAGACTGGAGTATATTCAAATTGGCTACTGCGACGCAACTCAAACCATGGGATGTATTACAAGCCATCTAGAAACACAAAGTCATCGCTCAAAGTAGTACATAATAATCATGCAAGAGATACAAGGATACGTACATATAACCCAACTTGAGCCCAATCGTACCACAGGAGAAAAGAGATGAAACGAGAGATGATCTTGTTACGCGGTCTCCCCTTTGACATGGATGACTTCCACATGCCCATCCTTCTCCGTAATAGCGATTTTCTGTTTCTCCAGAGACGCTCTGACGGGATTCGGTGCCTGTTAAGTGGCGTAAGTCTCCATATGCCATGGATATACTAGTAGTATGCGCTCACATCGAATATGTCGTCCAATTCTTCCCTAAAATATCAACGACGAGCCGTTAGTCAACAGATTCCTCTCAGACAAGATTATTATACGCACAGTGTCCGCCCTTTAGTTTCGACAGCGAAGAAAAATACCACGACGCTCTCCAAGATGTCCCAGCATACATACACGATATAGTACTTCATGGAGTTTTTTTCAGTACCTTTCCATATGCCAAAGAACAAAAAACGAGAATTACCTTCCATCCTATGTTTTGAAGTGCAATAGGACCAGCATATGTACCCACAAGTCCAGCACAATTGACCGCAAACGAGTACCTTATTCCATCTATGTTAGTCAAGATTTCAAACTTTCAAACTTGACAATGATCACACACATCGCCATTCCTTTGGCCCTGTTGTCCAAAAACGATAAGTCGTAGTGCAAGCATTGGCATGACACAAACACACACGCCTCACCGAGTGTTATTCGAGAGACATTCTGTGGGGTATAACGCCTGCAGCGGCGTGTATGCGAAACTGTACACGAACCCGAATAGGACTGCAGGAATCTCATTCAACAAGTCCAACTGGACTTTGACGTTCCGGTTACTTACAAATGAATGCGATGGCAGTATTAGCACCCGCAGGATTACTGCCTGTTTCACCGAACTTTGCAGTGCATGCTGCGTGATGAGAGGTCGGCGAACAACCATGTAACAGGACGACATGCGCAACGCACCGGTGACAATGACAAGCATAAATGAGGACGCTAATGTGCCCCAGAACCACATTGTTCGCCTTCCGACTACGATAACACTCGTCAGTTCACAGTAATGAGACGTGATATACGACATTAATGACCTGTATCACAGAGTGATGTACCGATGGACGCTCCAATAGCGGATACAATCGTATTCACAAAGTTGAGCACCAGACGACGGTCTTGCGAATCAACACCGGCATTGAAGAAGAGCACAGTTAAAAAGTATCTGCGTCCCTGGCGTTTGATTTATGCGTCTGGGAAAAGTCCAAAATATACTCACCCTAGACCGTTCCCAGACCACTGCCCAAAGAAGCCCATGAGGAGTACCATGAACGTCCTGTAGCGAGCATTGTGCGTATTCACCAGTTCGGAATAGTCCCACCATCTCTTGTCTGACGCATCTTGTTTGATAGACTCCTCAAACTCCCTCAGTTCCAGTCGTACGAGGGGAGCACTGGCATCTCCATTCCCATGGTACTTGGCAAGGACCTTCTGTGCTTCTTCGTATTTTCCTGCAGCGACGTACCATCGAGGGGACTGCGATGAGGAAGATTCAAGCCTCGGAAAAATCGGATTGAACTTGGACTACCTACCTCGGGTAAAAACCAGGTGAAAATACACAAAATACCAGCAGGTACGATTTGAATGGCTAAAGGAGCTCGCCAAGAGCGAGTGCTGCTCAAACGGCCCGTACCAATGGCAATACCACCTATATGCAATGTTTGTTTGAACTGATGAGGAATAGGGACTAAACTAATTCACTTACTGCACAGGATTGAACCGACGTAGTAGAAAGCTTGCAGGAGAATTCAGACAGCGTTACATGGGTTAAGGAGACCGCATACTGTTGTAACTAGAGTTCGTTTCACCGTCAATCTATGATATAACATACAAGAAATGAATAACTTACAGTCCAGTGAGTCGCCCTCGCCACTACGGGTGAATTGGCATTCAATGTGTTACTCCGCCTAGACACATGACCCACACTCACCTGAGGAGGAGACATCTCAACGACGTAAGAAGGACAAGCAGTTGTTGTTATAGATACGCCGAAGCCAAGAACAAAGCGACCGCCAAGAAGATAGGACTTCTCTCGGGCTGTGGTGATGACAATGGCACCTATTTGACGATGAGTACGATTGACCTCAGCTTTTAAACCAGACATCCTACCAGTAACAATGATCAGAGCTCCAATGAACTGCACGAATAGCGTCAGTGGACAGACACGCCAACAGACGATCGAGTGTACCATTCCTCCTCTTCGTCCGAATTTACCATCTGCCAGAGGACCTGCCACCACGACTCCAGCAAGACTGCCTGGAGATCATTTCTAGATTTTAAAAAGTTTGTTTGAGGAATGACGAAGAACATAGATACCAATTTGGTACTGTATATATGTAAACATTAATGATAAACTATAGACACCACAGAACTCACTATTCCGAAAATAAGAGCAGTGGCAGTTCCGACACCTCCTCCAGCATCTGTACCACTTATTCCAAAGTAATTCAGATATTGGCTGGGTAATGCTTCTTGAGAATCATCGTCCGTAAGCCAGCGCGAGAGTCGCTTACTTCATGCCATTGACCGCACCCATGACCTGGAAAACACCCCTCAGTTTGACAATTTCGAAAAATCTCGCAAATACCGACTTGACCGTCAAATCCATTCGACATACTCCCCATAAATGCCACCACCAGAACGAGATATAATCTAATTGATGCCCAGCTACGAGGATTAAGTTGAGGACCAGTAGTAAGGGCTGCTGCCAGTTCGGCATTTTGCACTTGGAGAACCTTTGCCTCTTTCGCGTCTTCTGCAGCTAGCGTGGGGACAGCGTGGGTCGCGTCATGATGAGATGAATGGGTAGAGTGTTTTTCGTCTGGCACAGTGTCAACGGACTTGAACTCCTTTGAAGAAGACATGATTAACAAGGTAAAGTCCTGGAAGTAAATTAACACGAGAATCCGATTATATAGCGACTATTCGTACCTTTTAGGCTGTATTAAAACACAACCGAGACGGCCGTCCGGACAAGAAATGAAACAACACATGGGATAGCAAAGTGGCTTCCCTATATTCAATGTAAGTCCTCATGCGACTGCGAAGCACGTCAATGAGAAGAACTGCAGTATATCTCATTCAACTCAAGAGTATAGAGTATGAAAAGCCACACAAACCTCTCAGAAGAAGGCTTATCAACCGCAGAACGTTACAGGAACGTTACGCACTCCGGCCTGGAATACGTTAACCGGCCAGGAGGTGGGACAAACGGAAAGATCTCGGGAGATCCAGCACGACCTGTGACCGTTGCTGACCACAAAGCTAGTCTATCGCAGCAATTGAAGCCTTGCAAGATAGGCATATATGACCAGATAGAAAGAGAAAAGCCGAAAATCGACCGTTGGTGAGAGAAGAGAGAAGATATGCTTTAGACGTTGTGGAGACTCGAAGAAGGAGAGAGATCCCTGCTATTTTCCCGTGACGCTGTCGAAGCCTTGCCGTCGCCCTCATGTCTACTGAACCTCCTGATATCCTTCTCTTCAAAAACTGGCTACATGATCACCATGGTTCATTCAATCCTAATGCTCAGTGCAGAGCAGGTATTCACTTCATTTATCTGGGTACATCTCGCTGAATATTTTTCTTAGTTCCTTCTGGTTTTTTGCTCGTTGCCAAAGACGACGTACCGCCCGATACAGTCATCGTAACATGTCCATTCAGTTTGGCAGTGACGAAAACGTTGGCCAAAGAAGCTTTACTCAATATTTTCAACGTATCAGACGCCTCGAGAATCAACTCATGGACGGAGCGCCAGTACATCGCGACATATCTCTGCTTTCATTCTATCCTGGATGAAGAAAGGTGATGCTTGCGAGGGTCCTGTTCTGGTTCATTCCACCTCACAATGAGCTGGCTGCTTTCAGCTCTCCGTCGCTTCAACACCACCCATATGTCAAAATCTTGCCCTCCATAGATCAACTACGAACGGGGCTCCACTTCATTCCAGAGGAACGCGAGATGTTCAAGGGATCCAATATGTATGGGGCAATCCAGGATAGGGAGAAGGAGTGGCGAAAGGAGTGGGATCTATGCCGCACCATCGTGTCGGATGTCAATGCAGAGTGGGGTCGAGTTTTTACCTGGTAAGCTCAACGCTCAACATCATCGATAACGCTCTAACAAGTTGTAGGGAGCTCTTTCTCACTGCCGCTACGCACATCTCTTCACGGGCTTTTCCTTCCACTCTACTATCGCGAAATCCCTCGTTGCAGGCAACTTCTTCCACTGAACCCGTCTTACTCCCTGGCATTGACTCTCTCAATCATGCTCGCGCTCAGCCAGTGTCCTGGATCGTCAAGTACCCGAAGGAAAGTACTGATTCGCCTGAACCATGTATATCCCTAGTTCTGCACAACAGCACAGCGCCCAATAACGAGCTTTTCAACAACTACGGTCCTAAACCCAACTCGGAACTCATTCTGGGGTACGGGTTCTCGCTTGCGGAAAATCCTGACGACACGATCCTTCTCAAGATAGGCGGCGCTGGTTCAAACACGAAAAAGTGGGAGGTTGGCCGTTCTGCGAGTGGGGCCGATGGGCTCTGGACGGAGATTCTTTCCCTGGTCAAACAAGATCGTGGGTCGCAACCGACGTATGAGGACGAGCTAGACGCGTCTTCTATGTTGAATGACATGGTCCACCAGTTAATAGAGCGTTTACCGCCAACAAAGCGTGCATTTGATCCTGCCCAAGTCCGGCCCGAGGTTGTCGAGATGTACCAAAATTACATCGAGGGTAAGTTACATGGTGTACTAGTACGAATACCTATTAACAAGAGTCGGCTTCTTAGGTCAGCGAGATATTCTAGATTCGCTTCTCGAGTTCGCCGACAACAAGGAATCTGTTGCGATTGAAAAGGCTCGAGAACAAGGAATAGACCTGTCGTTTGAAGACGACGAGTGAAAGGATGTACATGATCTCTTCCAACTCCTAGACTCTAGATATCAACATGAAACCTGGGTTCTTGAAACTTGTTGTCACAAATGTGCTTTAGGTCATGTATCCCCGTCTAATACATATATTCCAATTGACATAGGCTATTGTTCTTCAATTCGGTGTTCAAGTTGCTGCAGGTCCCATGCGGCGGCCCTCATGTCATTCGTCCAGTGCGCGTCGTGATACTTCTGTCCCGCATCGGAGCCTATGGCATCACTTTATTGTTGAGACGGTATTCAACTGGAAAGAGTCGCCATTCAAGCACTCACCTTCAGCTTCATCCTTGGATCGAATAAGCCCCATGACATCATCTGTCAACCCAAAGTCCTCTATATTGTCGCGTATCTGGTCCAAAGAGACGCAGCAAGATTTCTGTATCGCAATGGTGACAAGGAGTTCCCTCCACATCCACACCAACACCTTCATCGGATATTCATTTGTTTCCATGTACACTGATCTATCGTTGGTATCTTCGATGGTCACCGTAAAGCGCATATCCTTGTACTTGTTGCTCGACCTGATTAACAGCAAATCTGTTCAATTCCGCGGTATGAAAAGCCCATCAGACAAACCGTCTTCCTAAGTGTTCTAGACTCCGAATTGTCTCTGTGCAAAGCACAAGGGATTTTTGCGCAAGATCGAGTTCCAGAGCGGGATGAATGGCTTCACTCCAGATGAGGGCAATCCAGTCGATGACATCTTCTGAGATCGTCCTCATCAGTGAATATTGTTCGCCCCACTCATCACGTTTGAGCGAGTACGACAATTTCTGTAATTCGCGCTGAAATCTACTCTCATAATCACCATAATCTAAAAGTTCTTGCACCTTTCTCACTTTCTCGGAGTGGCGTTCTTCCGATTGATGAAGGTTGCTGAGAATTGTCGCTCTGTACTGCTCTGGGAGAGCGTCCAAGAGAGGGTAAATAGCGCCTTCAAGTATTTCAATGAATGCCCCAGTTGATGTAGAGTTCGAAATTCTTCGAAGTTCGGTGCTCGGATTGAGCTAGGCCTCGGTAAGTTCACGAGGCTCGGGGTAAATAGTTCCAGCGCTGCTCACCTTTGAATGCTTTGCGTCACTCTTGGAAGGCTTCATGGACAATGTCGTCGTAGATCATGAACTGAACCATCTTATAATGATTAACTTTCTGAGCACAAAGAAATGGAGGCCAAAGACGATTGTCAGTCTCCAGGCTCTTTGACCAACCAGGAAGGAAAACTTTGCATTTAGAATACGAAAGAAAACAAAGGACAGCCACCGACAGTGATTACAACTCTTTTCACAATAACGGCAGACTGTAGCGGCTTTGTTACCTTGCACAGTTCTGAGGTGGGCTCTCTTTGTGCCGAAAACGGGAGGGGAAAGTATCGATCACCTTTCGAAGCCTAAACTCAGCACAATGTAGCTGTTCGTGGCTTGGCCCTCTTTCAGCAATGAACATGACGATGATGAGATAGATTACTCGCCCAATCGCAGTCTGGCAGATAAGTATGCATCAATCAATGTTGATACTCCTGATTTTTTCCAGCACGTAGTCCACCTTCCCCGATCTCTTTGTCGAGGACACAAACAACGAGATTGCTTCCGAAAACTTGACAAGTTGACTGGTATTAGCCTTTCATATTCATAGTTGGAGCGCCCCATGGCCAGGGTTGAGCACTTTGAAATCAACGTCAGATCCGTTGTGTCAAAGCATCATGTGACTTCGATAAAGTTTTCCTCCGAATCCTCGTACTTTAATTAACACCCATGCCCGGTCTGACTATTCTTATCAAAACCAAATTTCATCCTCATCATGAAACGCTATAGAAGGGTGACTATGGATCGATACTCGAATGCCGCACAAAGCCTTGGTTGTGATCATTGTCGCGGTCATTCTGTCGAAGTTCAACGTTCAACAATCAGGGCTTTACCCGTACGAATCACCAAAGTTGTGTTGACAGTTGCAGTATCGCATTCTCGAGCCCCGAATCACCTTGCATGGGTTAGCATCATTTTTATGCTCTCGGTAGTGTTTTACATCTCTTCCGTTCTGACTTAGAATTCCGGGAACCACTTCAAAGTGCCATCGTGTGATGGAATTCAAGAGCTTTTGCATCTGCTCACAGTTTTGATAGATTGATTTCGATCTTCTATGATTTCTCTATCGACAAGAACATGCATGGGAGAGACAAAAGTTTTTCTGCAGCTCCACCACTGGATTCCTTACGAGATATGGGACTGTGCTGTACTGTGTACATGTCTACGTACTTAGAACAGTCATGCTCTGACCCTCACGGTCCCCAGTGACGCCGATCCGACGTATTCCAGACATATTCTGTGTTCGACCCAACTCCGCTGATGGTCCCTAATCTATTACTACCTCCTCAGCCACGAGTACATCGAAACATGTTGTAAACCTCGTAAAATGACGAGCTGTATCCTAATTTGAACCCCATCAAGGTCTCTGTCTGTCAAGGTATGTGAAGGTTTTCTACCGTATGAAGCCCTCACCTTCGTAGGTGCGAGCGCTTAAAACGGTGAAGATTCAACGCCTCTTCTGCTGCCGAGTCAGTTCTGAATTTGGCTGCCAATTCAATTGCTCGTCTGTATGTTTTTCTCTTGTCAGAAAGTAGTGGTAAGCTACCGTTCAACGTCATCTTACCCTTCTTACGACAGTTGCGAGACATTCGTTGGAGCTTATATCATGAATTTCAATTATCTCTTCCGCTCTCGAGGGATAACTTTTGCCGGGCGAGATCGTCGTATCATATACCACCTGGGGGAAGAGTTCAATCGAACTTTCGTTATCAGCCTCGTCATCAGCATCAGTGTTATCGCCGTACCGTGGACACTTGTCAAAGGACCGGCCGCTTACCTGACGGAACTTCAACTTGAAGAGGCATAGCAAGTTGAGTGCACCCACAGCTTCGCGTACACCGACTTCATCTGTAGTCGCAGTTCTAAATTTGAAGAAAGGTGTCTCGTGTCGCTAATGTGGCCAAGAACAGGTGGAAGTGATGAAGTAGGAAGCGACGTTACACATACATGTACGGCGTTTTTCCTTATGCATCTTTAGAAGATACCTCTCCCCAGTTTTTCTCTGTGCAGCTGCCACGGTCAAATTACTTGCTTCTGAATGAGTACTCCACTTCCTCACTTTCACTCCACTTCGACGCCTGACATCTCAAGAAACGTTTGAGCCTTGATCTCGGAAGAAGAGCGTTTACATACCCTTCAGAAAAGGTATAAAAGCCAGTGAAATGGACTTTCATTCTTCACTCGAACACCAGCAGTCGTCGTTCAAGTACTCTACACAGCCAACATGCAGTTCAAACTCGCTTTTTTCACCGCCGCTTTCGTTACCCTTGCGGTCGCCACCCCAGCTCGCCTTGGAGAGCCAGCAAGTGATTGCAGCACCGGCCCTATTCAATGCTGCGACACTGTTGAGTCCGCCAAGGACGCCTCCGCCGCTGCAGTTCTAGCTTTACTTGGCATCGTGCTCCAAGACCTTAATGTCGATGTCGGGTTGACCTGCAGCCCCATCTCCGTTATCGGCGTCGGAGGCACCTCCTGGTAAATAGCCACTCTTGTGAGATATCTCATTGATGCTCACCTATGCCTTCAGCACTGCCAACTCTGTCTGCTGCTCGGACAACTCCCATGGTAAGATGAAGACTTCGACTTTTCATAATCTTCTTCAACTCTAAACTGACTATTCTGTCAGGCGGATTGATTTCCATTGGCTGCGCTCCCGTCACCCTCTGAGTGTCTTCGCCAGTCGACATCTTCTCGCCTTGCATTTCTTTGAATATAATAGACATCTGGATAGCTTGGATTGAAGATACGGGGTCTCGCGTACTACTACACGTTTGCTGTTCATGATTTCGGACGTTTTGATTGAAATCTATTATGCGTTTGTTCGGTAACTACATCGGCTTGATTCGAAAACTTGTTTTACCACTCCACGCACCATTTAACACAAAAACGTTCCCACGAAACTACGCCTACCATATTTGGCCACTTATGGCATCGCTTTGCCCTCAGCCACCTTAGGCACCATCCACCCATCACTTGTAGGTGGCGTTAATCTCCAGAAACCTTATGTCGCAAAAACAAACACATAATTCGTTAAGCTTTAACACTTCGAGGCCTGACCGTTGAGGCATTTACTACACAAACCCTCCTGACCACTGTAGCCCAGGTACCTCAAACTCTAGAGGGGTCTTCTACGGCTTCTTTGTATTGACCTGTAAGTTGTAGTACGAGCACAATTTTCTATTCAGATTCCTATTTGCTTTTGCGGAGCTTTTGGGGTATCTGCCAACATGGACCTTTCGCTTATGGCAAGCTCATGGTAATATGATCTATGTCTGCAGCTACACGTTGCGTTGCTCCAAAGTCGAAGTAAGTGCCCAATTCATTTCGGTCGATGTGGGCACCAACAAGCTGGGAACTAATCATAAGCCAGACCAATCGCGCGGAAACTTCTGCCTGGTGAGGACAACTCCTTGGGCCTCAAGTAGTTCACCCCTGATACTCATTGGTCATTTACTGGCTGTCACGGGCAGATTGATAGATTGATATCTACTTACCAGGTGCCTCCCAGGTGTCATCTAAGGCTGGAGTCTCGCATATTTTGTTAAAGGAATTTCTCCTCTTTTTTATTCGATGAACTTGAGGATGTGAATGAAACGATCACGATGCAAATTCCTTGAATCCTTTACCACATTATCTGTATAAAACGCTACGGGGTTCCTAGCATCCTGCAGTAACTTATAACGAACGTGATCCTGATCCTGATTTTTCTGGATAGTTCGGAGAGAAAGACTCATCCTCCCGAAACCCCCATTACCAAGAAACAATGTCGAATATTTGCGCAATCTACAGTACGTTTGTACTAGTGGATAGGATAAGATACTACATACAGAACAAGAAACGCCCCTTCAAGTATTCGAAGGTTATAAGAACACCCGCCGTAAATCTGTTGCTGCCGTAATTCGTTTGCATATAGGACAAAGTTTTGTAGATCCTAGACACCGTAACCAGCATTCGCGACAGCATGTGTGCCAACACCCCGTGGAAACGGTAGGCTCGTTGTAGGAATCGAGGCAAATGCGACAGAGAAGGGAGGCGCTAGCAGACGTTGAGGAGGGACTAGAAGGGGTCGATATGCGGTAGCATTCCTTGAACATACATAATCAGCATGTAAGGGATTGAGAAGAGCATGAAACTAACAAGCCATTTAATTTTCTTCTCTAGCGCGCATAAGAGAGCATTATGGTCCCCGCCTCTCCTGGCATTTTGAATGGCAAGCTCTACCTCATTGGCGTCTGTGACGCCTGGAGCATCTTCCAAGCTCATTAACTCCCGAGCAGTACGTGAGCCGCCCGTTGAAATAAGATCTCGAAGAACCTTTTCTGGCTGGTCTTCGTCCTCTGGTCGTTCAATGTCCGATCGGAGCTCTCGTTGTGAAGTGGGTCGCGTCCGGGCTGACGCAGAGCCACCCCCCACGTCCAAAATGTCGCCTTCAGTGAATTGGGCGTTACCAAACACCTCGGCGTCGTCACCGTCGATATCAATATCGTCCTCGACGTCCTGCTCGTTTTCATTCCGAGTATGGAAACCGGTGCCTGTGAGAATGAAGAATGTTAGTCCAGGCAACGGCAAATGAACAAGTGCCAATATACCGCGAACATCGCCGACATGGCCTAGCCTTTCTCCGTCTGCTTCATAGTCATCGATGTCCACATGTGCCATTTCCTCCATTTCCTGCAGTGCTCTTCTTTCCCTCTCTTCCTCTAGCCTTCTGGATTCCCCAGCTATGCACGCATTCACATGAGCATCCAACACGTCCTCATCCCCTCGGACAGTTGCCAAGCATACCGGACAGACAATCTCCCCACCAGACGTATACTGACGCCGAGCTGGTACATATCCGTCCTCCTCCTCTCGTGTCATCTCCCGCAATTTCGCGTGTCGCTGTTTGCGATTACGTTTGATAGTGTGTATTGTCTTCATCGCAGCTGAAGATTGAACTTTGACAGACGAAGTGGCCTGAAGAATCGTTTGACGAGCACGAGCTGCTGAACGTCTTGTATTCGTCGATGTTGAAGCATAGCTGGACGCCACGGGTGTCATAAAGGCATAGGATTCATCGAGATACGGCTCAGTCGAGCCAATGCTGCTCATGATATCGGACAAACGGGAATCTTCGAGCTCAGCATGTTTGGCTAACAGCCTCAAAGGAATAGGCTCATTGCATATCGGACAGTCTCGCGTCTCAGCTCTGTGTCTGGCTAGAGAGGACGTGATAAGTTTGCCTGCACAAAACGAAGAGACCTCTAGACGTGCATTTCTTTGGGACTGGCCCCTCTGCAGTAGATGAACGAGAGGAGCTCGCACCACTTGTAGAGCTTTCTGCTATTTTGTGTTCTTCAAGAATTCGTTGTGACCGCTTTCTGAAGATGGGTCAATTTCCCCAGAGTGATTGGTTGATGGTCCTGCTCACCGTTTGGGTATTTCCATCGTTTCGCAGAAACTCGGAGTAATTAACAACACAGAATTATTTTCACTGCAATTCCAAGGATTCTGATGTCTTTCTGCGTTGGATGGGAATTGGCATGAATGGATGAACTTGAAGCTCAAGTTTTGGCCGGTCCGAGAGCGCCGGTGCTCATCCAGCCTTACCTTTCCCCGCAGACATTATAACGGCTGTTCGGTGTCGTCTTCGCCACCAAGTAAAGAGACGAGTTCAGCAGCCTTCTCTGGCAATTAGTTCCGGATGAATTTCTCCGATAATTCCTCGATGGACATAATCCAGTCGCTTTCGGAAGGTCAGGCTGAAGCTTCAGATCTCAGACCCTGTTGCACGCTTCGTTGCTTATCTCCTGTTTCAATGTGTTTCTCAGGCTGTGACTGCCCCAAATACCAACGGCTCGTGCATTTTGTTCTCAAGTTCTGGCATATAGAGGAGCAGTGCAACAATCGCTCTTTCTTATCATTCCCGTACGATGGCTTTCAACATCGATGAAACCATATCAAAACTCTCAATCACCCAGAAAGTGAAATTACTGGCTGGTTTGGTATGTCCCTTACTGGTGCTTCTATGACCCCTCGTCGCCTGAGCAGAGACACATAATGCAGGGATGGTGGCATACACAACCCATACCAGAACACGATATTCCCTCCATGAGAATGAGCGATGGTAAGATAATCCTGTCCGGACAAATTCAGTTCTCATATCTTTCTACAGGCCCGAATGGTGTTCGAGGAACTCGATGTAAGCTGAGTTCTTCCTTCGTGCAATGAGATGTATAACGCGGTTGTGGTTCCAGTCTTCAACGGTGTCCCATCCTCGTGCTTTCCATCCTCGACCGGTCTCGGTTCTACCTTTGACGTCGAACTTGCATACCGTGTCGGTGTCGCATTAGGGGATGAGTGTCGTGCTAAGGGGTGTCACATTCTGCTCGGACCAACTGTCAACACGCAACGTTCACCGCTTGGCGGAAGATCTTTTGAGTCATTTTCTGAAGATCCGACATTAAACGGGTTAATTGCTGCTGCGTATATCAATGGCGTACAGAGCAAGGGTGTTAGTGCCACAATCAAGCATTTTGTCGCGAACGATCAGGAATTCGAAAGGTTTTCAATTAGCAGTGAGTCTTGCTGCTAGTCTGCTCCACTTATCTTTACAGCGGCATGTTCTAGGCGATGTCAGCGAGCGGGCGTTACGCGAGATATACCTCAAGCCTTTCCAGCTGGCACTCAAACATTCAGACCCATGGGCGGTAATGTCCTCGTAAGCACCGTCGCCAGATATACTCTCTGAAAAGTCTCATAAGTCGTCTGCTGTAGTTACAACCGCGTGAATGGCCTCCACGTTTCTGAAGACAAAAGGCTCTTGGATGACATTCTGAGAAAGGTGAGTTGCTCGACTCGCTAAGTCTGTTCATGGTTCCAGCTTATAAATGCTGTATAATCAGGAATGGGGTTTCAAAGGTCATTAGCAGCAGAACATTTCTCATACCCAAATCATAAACTCTTCTTACAGGAATGATAATGAGTGACTGGATCGGTGTTTATAGTACTGTTGAGAGTATCAAGGCAGGGTTAGATCTTGAAATGCCGTGTGTACATCCTCGCCTGCTTTCCGTAAGAAGGCTTACATCACACAGAGGACCGACTGTAATGCGTGGACCCGCTGTTGAGCGTTCATTGATGGCACAGAAACTATTTGTGAGTGATGTGGATGATAGGGTCAGGAAGGTGCTTACTTTCACTCCACGTCATCTTCGATCTCTAACGAAAGAGCTACAGATTCTGGAGTTACTTCAGAAAGCCTATGCCTCTGGAATACCATTTGACGCTTCTGAAGAGGGTGTTGATACCCCTGAGCTCCGTCAGCTTCTTCGCACTACTGCAGCAGACTCTATCGTACTCTTCAAGAATGAACAGAAACTTCTTCCACTTAAACAAGACGACCACATCAAAAGAATTGCAGTCATTGGAGCTAATGCTAAAACCGCCATGACGTCAGGTGGAGGATCCGCTCGTCTTTTAGAGTCCTACACCGTCTCCCCTTTGGAAGGTATCATGGCAGCTGCCGAGGACTTATGGGCCGACGTAGAAGTAAATTATTCTATTGGTGCAACATCTCACAAGTATACTCCACTTGTGAATGAGTACATCAATCTTCCAGATGGTTCAGGAGGGGGCGGGTTCCTGGAGTTCTGGAACGAGTTGCCGAGCGACGATTTTGTCAGCCCAAAAGCTAATGTGAAGACCGCGTGTTTGAAGCCAATCGCGTGGAGCTGTACAACAAAAAGTTCAAATTGTGTGTTGCTCGACGGTGTGGTAAGTGTACATACCTGCATTGCAATTGCACAATTAATTGTCTCCCAGGACGAGAGCAAGGTCGACACGAGCTGCTACATCCGAGTACGTACTTTTCTAATTCTCTATGTTCGTGGTTAATGATGAAGCGTCATCAGTATACGACTATATTTACTCCTACCGAATCAGGAGATCACGAGTTCTCCCTCAGTGTATCAGGAAGAGGAAACTTGTTCATAAACGACGAGCTCGTTATTGATCTTAGTTCCTCGCCTCCCCCTGGGACGTACTATAACGGTCTTGGTACCGCTGACGTACTCGCCATCATCAAAGATCTCAATGCAGGACAATCTTACAAAGTTGAAGTAAGGGTGAGTAACATGGAATTCGTAAAACAAGCCCCCTCAATTCCGTGCTGGGGTGGGTTGAGACTTGGAGGGGCGGCGGTGATTGACCCTGAGGGCGCCCTTAAAGATGCGGTGGAATTAGCGAAAGTATCTGACGGTAAGTGATGGGCTTTGCTATGTACTAGCGGCTCACCAATGATGCTGTATAGTTGCCATAGTCGTGGTCGGATTGAACCACGAGTAAGTGCTTCTCTTGATCATCGTGCGTGTACTAAGATGTGTTTGCTTAGTTGGGAGAGCGAAGGGTTCGACCGCCCTGACCTGGAGTAAGTCTTATCATATCCACACGTTAACTTGAAGGTTGCTGATCAACATTTCAATAAGACTACCTGGACATTCGAATCGATTGGTAACGGAAGTCCTTCGGGCTAATCCGAAGACTATTGTTGTGAATCAGTCTGGATCAGCAGTGGTCCTTCCTTGGATTGATGAAGCTAGCACTATTCTTCAGGTGAGGCGTGGACTGTTCATCAGACTAAACTGACCAGTGTCAATTCAGGCGTTCTACGGCGGCAATGAATTAGGAAATGGAATCGCCGATGTTTTATTCGGTAAAGTGAACCCCGCTGCAAAGCTTTCACTGACTTTTCCGTAAGTATTTGTTCTCTCAATAGTCATAGGTGCTTATGGTTTCCATGCGCCGTAGCAAACGAGTGGAAGACGTTCCATCCTATCCTTCCTATGGGGAGAACGGGCAAGTTCATGGAAGGATCCTATATAATGAGGTATGAGTATCTTATATCCACCCTAATCACACTGCGGATTTGTTCTCATCCTCATCCTCATCTTCTTCCCGTATAGGGTATTTTTGTGGGATATCGAGGTTATCAAATCAAGAATATAGCGCCTATGTTCCCATTCGGCTTTGGACTTTCTTACTCCGAATTCAAATACACCGATCTCCACTGTTCCACAATCTCCCCAGCTGGTGAATTCACAGTGTCTTTTTCCATCAAGAACATCAGTACAGTGGATGGTCGGGAGGTTGCTCAGGTATACATTGCAGATGAGCAATCTACACTGCCTAGACCCAAGCAAGAGTTGAAAGGGTTTGACAAGGTGCATTTGAAGGCGGGAGAAACCAAGGAAGTGCATGTGAAGTTCGATAGGGAAGCTTTTGGGTTCTATGACGAAAGGAAGATGGCATGGGTTGCAGAGGAAGGGACGTTCGAGGTTTTGGTTGGCGCATCGTCTGAGGATATCAGGCTGAAAGGGAAAGTTGAGCTGGGCCAAAGCTTGAGTTGGATTGGTCTTTGATATTCCTAGTGCACGACTGCTGGCGCATAATCATCGCCTGGTAATGTGTTCAAACTGTATGAGCAACGTTCATTATCTCGCATTTCCATGTTGTGACTAACTTACATAAGTAGCGGAGGTCACCTTCCCACGAACACTGCTCATTCTGTCTACCCTTCTACGACTAACTCATGCTCTAAAGCTAAGCCGACTGACGCAAGGGACAAGTCAAAGGATGACCCGAGAGTAATTTTGAAGAGCTCTCAGTATCGTTCTCAATTTTTTCACCTGGCTTATTATTATGAGCACATCGCCGATATCACCGACGCGTCCGCACCTCTCCGTTGAAACTTTCATAGAAGCAGAGGCGCTCAAGGCATGCCGTAGAGAAGATACACAAGGATCTGTGCCGCAGAGACACATATACCTACGGCATATGCTGATCGAAATTTCGGTCTCATAGTGGTGTTGCTTATACCGGAAAGGATTCAGGTATAAGAGGGGCTCGAATCTGTTCTACATTCTTAGGTTCCATCCTTTCAATCAGTCTCTCATCTGCGATATTTGACTTGTGCTCATGCCCGCCATCACTAACACCAACTCTACTATTCTTGTGACTGGAGCGAACGGCTTCCTTGCCTCTTGGATAGTCGGAAATCTGCTCAAGCGGGGGTACTCAGTCAGGGCAGCTGTGCGAGTCGAGGCGAAAGGCAAACATCTGCTGGAGATGTACAAATCCTATGGTGATAAATTGCAGATTTGTGCCGTTGGGGATATTGTGAAGGTACTTACTTCGATATCTGTTCCACTGGCTGTTTAGATTTTCTCATATCGAGTTTTGAAAATCTGCAGGAAGGCGTATTCGACGAGGCTGTCAAAGGTGTCGATGGTATCATTCACACTGCGTCGCCCGTTCATCTAAGGGCTGTCGACCCGAAAGGTGCGTTACTGTTGAAGGCTCCAACAGCTAAAGTGCATGTTTAAGATACTGTGTATACAGAAGTCATCGAACCCGCTAGAAATGGTGTGCTAGGAATTCTATCGAGTGCAATGAAATTTGGGTGACTCAATCTTTTATGTGGAATCGCTCGTGAGGGACGTGCTGATTTCAATCACTATGCAGGTCGTCTGTGCGGCGAATACTATTCACTTCATCTTGCGCTGCCATTAGATCCTCAGGATCGAAAATCGGAACATACTCAGAAGCTGACTGGAACAACGAACTGGTTCGCGAATGCGAGGAGAAGGGCAAGGACGCTGCACCGTTGTCCAAGTATTCTGCCTCGAAGACTTTAGCAGAGAAGGGTTAGTCCCGCGTTTCCGTAATCGTTGTTAGTGCACTGAGACGTCTTTCCAGCTGCCTGGGATTTCTATGAGAAGCACAAAGCAGAAATCGGGTGGGACTTTGTAGCCATCAATCCACCCTGGATCTTTGGTGTAAGTATTGTGATGTCCGAGCTCCCATGAATGCGTGAACACTAAACATGTATAGCCTGCCATTCAAGAGCTGCCAACGTTCGAATCCCTGAATGACTCGAACAAATGGTGGTACAACGTTCTTCTAAGAGGCGCCCTGGGCGGAGAGTCTCCGTTGTCTACGCCTAGTCACGGCTGGGCAGACGTTCGCGATATTGCCGAAGCCCACGTACGTTCCCTAGAGACTCCAGCTGCGGGTGGACAAAGGATCATCGTCTGCGCCGAGTCACCATATGTGTGGCAGGATTGGTGTGAGTATTGTCAACTAATACTTGAATAATCATCTGAAGCTTCCTTTCTAATAGTCGATGCTGCTAACTCGTTGTCTCCGGCGCCTCTCTCTTCTCACTCTTTGTGGAAGGGCAATCCTGGAAAGGCTTCTCGCTATGTTAAGTTTGACACGACTAAGGAGCGGAAAATACTGGGACTTAAGTTTAAGACGATGGAGGAAACTTCGAGAGATATGTTGGCTGATTTTGAACGTCGAGGGTGGCAGTTGTAGTCTTTGACTGCAGGTTTACCGGTTAAATGTCTTGTTTCAACTTTGTCCTGTAGAAATATATCCGATGTACGCTGATGTACGGTGGTTTTTCAAAAGTGGGCGCTTGCTGTAAGCGCCGTTATTGGTCAGAAAATTTGAAATACACGCAGGGTCGCCGTTCCGTACTTCAGTCTCAACGCCTTCAAAATACATCTCCAAAACGGCCATCGTCTCTTCTACTGAACTGTTATTGACTTGAAAGAATGCACTCGTGATGGCAGGTTTCTTGTAACCAGCGCTTGAATCTTTGTACGTCCATGCCTCCGAGACTAATCAATCTTCATTCGCTTACTGAATTTAAGATTCACTCTGAGAGAGAGGATTCCTTCGCAAGTGAAGAGAAAGAAATGATTTGGCCGCTTTTATAACTCCTGCCTCTAGGATCGTGTTATAGAGAAGATTTTGTGAATCTTGCCATACTCTTCTGAACATGCAGGCTTTGAAGAAAGATATGGAGCAAGCATGAGATTGAAGGAATTTCGTGACCGTTTGTGGGAGGATCATCGACAGCTAGAGACGTCAAATCAATCTGACGCTGACGCGTCCTCGACTTCGAGTCCTTTCCTCCGCTCCTTCATTTCCTTCCCTTTTCCCCTTTGTCTCGAATCACCGCCTTGGTATGGGTAATCTTAATTTGAGCGAGCGCGTCGTGCCTGCTAGCACTGAATGTGAGGGAGCTTCTGTCTCGACCGAGTCGTTCGTGACCGCGACTAGTAGGGCTGTTTCGATGCCTCAGCTCGAGGACGTATCCGTTAGTTGATCTTTCATTCCTATCATTCGTCTATTCACGTACCACCTTCTGCTTGCAGATTGACACGGAACTTGGCTCGGCGGGTAGCAAGGTAAATCAGTGTGCAATACGCTTCAACCTCCTCGCTCACTCGATTCATCTAAAAGGACAATGAAGGTGCCGCTGCCATTGGCCACGCACGTAATGTTCTGCTTCTTAACAAACTTTAGTCTAATTTGCTGTGTAGGCCGTACAGCCCAATAGCCTGACGGAAGGCTTACAATTCCCGGGAGACACATCCGCCAACACCTCTATACCTCTTCGCGATTCAAGCATTCCAGAGGTGTTTGATCAACCTGCAAAGATACTCTTGCCCTTTCCTCAAGCCAGCTTCTCCGTCCGAAATCACGCTGTGAAGGATGCTGCCCAAGGAAACACTCACTTCAGTAGCGATTCGGTACGCATATATCCGGTTCATTGCCTTGCTTGAGTCACTGACGGTCCTTCATCTATCAGTCTGTCCTTGACTTTTCATTCAAGTTGCCACGACCGAATATCGAGACATCGAGAACACCATTCGAAAGTGGCTCTGCACCTCACCGCGAACGTGCTTCTCTTACACTTACCCCACCCAACATCCCCGTTGTGACCTACGCCGATGCGACCAATGTTGGTTTTGGTTTTACTATTAGCTTGTGTATGCTCTGATCCACTGGTTTAGATTGCCGCATTGTACCCCGAATTAGCTGCCACAGTCCTCAGTATGCCGCTACCCCACGCTACACCACTTGCCGATTCTTCCGTCAGCAGTTCCTCTACTAATCAAGATAGCGTAGAGTGGCCCCGTCCCTCTATGCCTGCACACACTGAGGACCGTCCGAACTGGGCTCTTGCTCCAGATCCTAATCGAGACGTTGCGCCTAGAGACTGTACACCACATCGTCGCGTACCACCCAGCTCCACGTCCGAGCGTAAACCGTCCCGAAACACCACATATCCTCAATACGGAATGAGGAAATGGACAGTCAACAGCCGGGATGTTTGTCGCGCTACCAGCTCCAATTACAATCTCGTTCGTGATACCCACACAGACATGCCTCCGAATACTGCTTTTGTTTCTCCTAAAATTCGGAATACTTCAATCAGATCAAACATGGATAACAGTCCGACAGCCTGTGTCAGTCTACTGGCACCACGCACCCATGCTGAGATATCCACCAATAGCTGTTCATCCGAACATGGCGATCTTTCTCACGAGGCTCCTGCAAGTGAAGGCCAACACGCTCTAGATTCATCGAGGGCAGACGGAAAGGAAAGACGAACTAGTGCCGCCCAAGGAAGTCTGGGAAATTGCTCAGCAGTCTCTGTTTACGTTTCTTCCAATGGTCGCAGTGTATCTTCTCTTGAAACTGAAAGTGGCAAAATGGGTCATAGCAGTCCATGTAGAGGATCTGGAGAGACATTTTCGCCTGTTTCGGACCCCGGGGTGTCTGCCTCTCGCCTGATGAAAAATCTTCCTGGAGCAGGAGCAGATAGAGGGCACCCCTTAGATGCATCACCTTTGAATCCCTACGATGGACAAAAAAGCATTCTATCTTCTGCCTGCCATAATCCAGGTCCCGGCTTACTTCCCTCCTTCGCTACCCTGTCTTGTTCCCCACTAACCAATCAGGTGTTTCATCGACCTGAAGACCTTGCGATTGAATCGCTTCCCATCACATCGTACGGTCCGAGTCAAATCTCTCACCGCCGAAATAGGAGAGAAACGGATGAAGGTCACGACGACTATCATCAAGGCGGGGAGGAACGAGTTGATACTGCTGAAGTACTTGTGTATCAGCATCCTAGCCAATATCTGCGCCCTGAGCCATTGAGCTCAGTCTTGAAACATGACTCATCTCATTGGAGCGAAGAGCAAACACTTTTGTCTCGACCTGAGAGGAATCATCTTCCGCATCAACAGTGTTTGGAGTTTAGCGGTCGAAGTGGTCGAAATGAAGAGGGTGGCCGTAAAATCGGCGACAAAGGTAGGCATGGCGGCTGGCTGCACCACGGAGAGGACCGGTCTGACCCAGGATGTCTGCAGCTCTCTTCCGGAGCTGGACTGTCATCATCATATGACGAGCCTTCTTATGACGGGTTTAACGGTTCAACTTATGGCATGGGTTGTGATCCTCAGAAGCTTTGTGCTCCTTGTTCGTACGACCAGCATCAGGGTTCTTTTACCAACACTGGAATGATTGCCGGTTCTGTGACGGATTTTTGGCAACATATTCACGATACATGGGCTCTTTCGGCGACTGAAAACCGCGCAAGCAAATTTTCAGGTCCTTGTCAAGCTCCACCGCTTCCTCAAAGCTCCAAACCAGAACATCTGCAGCAAATAACTGATCCCAGCGGTTACGGCACATTTGACAAAGATAGGCTAGTACAACCTGCTTTCAGCGCGACCAGTCGGAGCGGTAGACGTGATCAAATGTTGCCCTCTCATGGCTTCTATGCAGAATCGCAGGAACGAGGTACCCAATTGACTTCGTATGAAGATGATGCTATATGTGGTTCTGGAGAACAGCGGGTTCGAAAAGGGCCTCGCCCTTCTCTTCTTCCGCCGAAGTCTGCTGTTCAACTTCTGAATCAGCGAGAGACCCAGGTTTCTAGTTGGAAAGAAATTGAACAGGAGGCAGCGCACGGGCATCTAGAATCGAAGGGCGGCTATAACGAGGATTCTGGCCCCTGGTATGATGCTGAACACACGGGAAGTGTCTCCCTGGCGCCAAAATTCCTACCTCTGAACAGCACTGCCGAAGCTGGATTTCACGATAATCCTCCTCCACCTGGAGTTCTGTCAGATGTCAATGACAGTCACATTGTCTGTTCAGAGTCATCCAACCTTGAGCGAGGCGGAAAGCGGCAGGTATCACTTGTGCTGTCTGTTTCAACCTCAGAAGACGCTCGCTATTCACCCGAGAAGTACCTGTATACAAAGGGACCAACATCGCAAGTAGCAGACACCTGCATTTCTACAGAAAGATATCATGTATCGTCTGGCTCTCCTAAGCACAGAAGCACATCGCCGTCAGGAGTAGGATCCGCCTTCGACGTTCGGGGAATGCGCGCTGCAGTAGTCACTCCGCCCGTCCAAGTCGGAGTTGAGGCCAAAGTATGCGATGCTGTCAGAATATCCAGACCGCAACCTGACGCACTGCAGTATAGTTGTACAACGGACACATATCCGCAACGCCGAGGTCGCAGTGTCGTACGGACTCATCCTGAGGAAGTTTGTCTTGGAAAGACCAATAGAGCGGCTTCCACCGGCTGGAAACTTGGATGGCATGCACAGTCTCCTTCCCCGAAATATGTACTGCCACCCGCACGTTCGGGCGATATTCACGAGAGTATCGCTGAAGCGAAAAAATGCGGTCTCATTTCTTCAGGCACACCGATCCCTTCGTGCGTTGAAGGCCAGAGACAATCTCCTTTGTGTGACGCTCGCCAGCGTATCAACACCCCACCCGTTCCGTGGGTCAACGTTCTTGAATCACAGGGAAAGCGACGGGCCTTAAGCACATTTGAAGCCAGTGACTCTACTTCCAAGTGCGGCAGCTCGACACCCTCAGAATGTTACGAAGGATGCAAGGAAAATGTCACGAGCGCTGGCGACGTAATAGGACTAAGCTTGACTACTTGATTAGTTGATGTGTGCGTTTTTCGGCGATTGAACAGGATTGGACTGAGCCTGTAGTCATCGGCTGCGTGACGGACGTGGTACTTGTAGAGAAATAATGGTTCAATATTTTCGTGGAGCGTAGAGAATACGTGTATTTGTGCTTTATCGACCTTTCCTGAGATGTAAGATGCCAACCACTTCCCAGACTTGCTCCAAATGTTCCTTGTAACGGTGGAGCCAGTGTGACATGTGACCCCTCAGGTACGATAGTGGTACGATATACAGCTTTGACCTTTGGTGCCTTGCATGTCACGTTCTGTCTCGTAAGCCTTTCTACTGAAGCACCAGCGCCAGGAACAATTTAATCTACACTTCCATTTACATTTACCGATGGGAGGCATCAAGTCTAATATCACACTATATCGAAGTGGAGTCATCCTGGGAAATCAGTAGTCTGGCTGCGGCCTGTGTATGTGTGCTGTACAGCAGGGAAAGTTTGATTGGTTTGGGAACAGGTATGCTAAACTAGTGTACACGAAATGAAGACCCCAGATTGAAAGACGGAATGGCATCTGATATGGGCACGAAGAATGGAAGTAGCACGACACAAGAGCCCAACGGTCCATACAGGTTGGACGTAGAGCTGGAAGCAGTATTGCACAGGTACACGACGAAAGTTTTCGATTGTCGAAAGCGAATGCATGAGGGTATCAACATTTAGAGCTACCTGAACGCCAAAGTAAACAGTATAAAGCACGCCTCAAGCGGACCAAGAGCAACAAATAAAGTGGGCTCTAGGCCCGGTGAGAAGTGGAATGATCATTTGAGAGCAGCTGATCTGAACAGCTAGCATCAGACTGATAAAAATAAGAAGAGTTTAGGCTTGAACGTTAGCACTATAGAACAACAATATTCAGAAGACACGAAGAGAAAAGCCCTAGAGCAGCTAACTTACGAAGCTTGGCCGACAACGTTTCCAGGAGGGTTGTATAGACATACGTGGAATGTAGCCTTTCCATAGGACGGGTCAAAGATCCCGGAACATGTAGCTTGGGCACATCCAACTTGTATAGTGGATTTCCAGACGATTTGAGTCCAATCGCTGAATGTGGGATTGGCTGGGTCATAATCTGCTGGAATCAAACGTGAGTTAGTTGGTTTATACAACTCATTACGAAAGAAAACCTACATTCGTCCGCCATGAAGGATTGTACAGCAGCTTGAGGAGAGAAATTTCCCGTCGCAGCAGCGAGATTTTCGCCGTAAGGAATGGGGCTCAAGACTCCATCAGTGTGCGCAAAAACGCAATTGTCAGCCCATTCTTGAGCTTCCGAGGCGAGTGTATCCGACCATAACAGAGGAACGGCTCCATGTACGAGACGAGCCACGTTATGTGCATTCAGATACTCGCTAATCTGCAGAAGATTGGTTCGAGACGAGAGAGATTTGGCTGTATGTGAAACGGATGGTACGGGTATCGCGAGAACGGAAGAAATGAGAGTAGCGAGACTACTGGTGAAAAGAATGTAGGTGATGAAGATCATGTCGTTAAAGAATGGATAGCTGGAGTTTGTACAACTAGTTGGAATGTGGGGGAAAGGAAGAAGAGACTTGGGAAAATTCCGTGTGCAGCATGATGATGATGATTTCCAACCTCCGAGGCCTAAATTAAACTGGCCGAAAATCGTGACTCCTCAACGACGAACATCTTTCCCCTCGGCGCCGAACAAACTTAAGTTGTACCTGGCGACGAGCGGTCCGTGTCAAGCAGGGTTGAAGGCACCGGCGTCAGGCAAGCCAGGCAGGGTCGAGGAAGACTTCCAAGTGAATGTATGAATAGCAAGTACTCGTGTTCGAAGGCATCGTCCAAGAACAGGAAAGAGAATGTCAAGGCTCCGAAACACGACTTTCCGCTCACACTTCCAAGAAGGAACTTTCGGGAGTACCGTACGAAGGGCATCGCGAACGATATACGTTGACAAGAAGTTCAGAATCATCTTATCAACCTTGTCAAAGCACCGGTATCTCAATATGATCAACAAAATCCAAGGCTCGGTAGATATCCACGAAGCTCGTTCGCTGATTTGCCAGAGGACTAATGAATGGGAACCGTCGAAATTTCTGGGGAACTCTTCAGACCCTCTCTAAGATTGACAAATAGCTGGCTTCAGGCAAAGATCCGCATCATATCTGCCTTGAGGCCCTTCATAGCCATTATTCGGGACATCTCGGGGTTTGTAGTGAAGGGAATGGACGTGATATCGCGGGACATGAAAATGATTTTCAACGCCGAAAAAGATAGTGCGCGTTGAGATATACATTGTGCGCATATCCGAAACTTGAGGCTAGTAGTCGATGAGGGTCATGTACCTCGGAAAAAAGAGCTTTACATGCCCCGACGTTCATCGAGAAAAACGCCCCTGAAATGGCTCGTAATAACGAGAAATGAACATATCTGTTCTAAGCCTTGGTCACGACTCTGATTTTATAGTCCTGTTTGAATGTATCAAAATCTTTTTCTTTCGTCTGGTACTGCTCTGCCAAACTCGTCACGGCTTTTCGAATCTGTGAGAAACTGTGTGAGATATGTGGAGCGAGATAAGAAGGAAAAGAACATACGCCGTCGCGGTTTGTCTGTAACGCAGGGACTACATCTTTTACTGTTCTCTCAACCAAAACACCGCCGATCAAACGGAAACATTTGCGATCGGGTTCTTCTGCAAGGGCCTCGTTGAGGGTGTTGAGAACAAGACTGGTCATGGAAAATCAGAAGTAAGTCTTGAAGAAATAGAACTCCAAGGACATGCCTATGTTCATCAGCTTCAGACTCGAGTTCACCGATCTTGCCAGCCAATGATTGAAGTTCACTCTGGAATCGATTATAAGTTGTTTGAATTTCTATCTGGATTTCTGTGAAAGTACCAAGAAGGCGAGCAGCACGAATACAAACCTTGATCTGAAAGCTGGGCAGGCTTCGCCTTTGGCTTTGAGGATGCAGAGGCCATGGCGGATCGTGTTTGAGTTGCTCGAATTGTGATTGGCCCTTTGTCACGGTGTCACGCTTTACCCGGAGAGTCACATGCGTTCTGCTCCGTTCGCTGCCCAACGTCGACCATGTCTCTCTCAAGGCAGGCTTTCAGAGTCGGTCTCTCGCCTGGTCTCTCTCTTTTCAACTCTTCTTCTGTGCGCTCTGCTGTCGTCGCTTGTCGACTAATACATTCTTCAAGATGCTCGCATGCTGACCATGAGCCCGACCATCAGCTACACAGTGACATGAAACTTTTGCACCAGAAACCAGCTGCACCTCCGCTGTTCTACAATCGCGAAAATGATCACGAGAAGTACAAGTCAGGCGCCAGCGCAATTGACAAGGCCGTGCATTTGTTTTTCCTCACTGAGATTGTTCGAGGTGAGTTACAATTTGAATTGGTTCCGCGCTTCTCATACAAAGATACGGTGCTTGTTTTAGGGATGTGGATTGTCATTGAGAACTTTTTCCGACCTCCTTACACTATCATGTACCCATTTGAGAAGGGCCCATTGTCCCCACGTTTCCGAGGAGAGCACGCATTGCGTCGGTATCCGAGCGGTGAAGAGCGATGCATTGGTACAGTGACATCACCCTCGCTTATGTGTAGTAATGCTGACTTCTGTTTCAATCCAGCTTGCAAACTTTGTGAAGCTATCTGTCCTGCCCAGGCTATCACCATTGAGAGTGAGACTCGTATGGATGGTTCCAGGAGAACGACGAAATACGGTCGGACCGCTTTCTCATTCCTCAGTCTTCGAACAATGCACTCACATTTCTCACTCCACAGATATTGACATGACCAAGTGCATATACTGTGGGTTCTGTCAAGAGGCTTGCCCGGTCGATGCCATCGTTGAGAGTAAGTTTCATGTCCCCCGGTCGTCGCTATGTCGTTTTGAGTCTTGCTTTGAATTGTAGCTCAAAACCAAGAGTTCTCGACCGAAACCCGCGAAGAGCTTCTGTATAACAAGGAGAAGCTCCTATCCCTTGGCGACAGGGCTGAAGCTGAGATTGCTGCCAACTTACATGGTCAGTTATCTCGGTATGACGCTGTCGTCGATTGTTATTAACCTTACTCTCTTTTTGCAGCGGATCATGTCTATCGGTAAAGCATGGATGTATCGAGTCGTCCTTGGTTAGAGCTAAGTTCTGACTTGTGTAAAAGATGAATAAATGAACTTCCGTTCTTCGATTTATGAACAATCTTCGAACAAGGATGACGCGTTCTGTAGACATTAACTACTTCTCCTGAACAGTCCCTGAAGCAGGAGCTCGAACACACCAGTCCCAGTCAGAGTAGATGAAAAGTTAAAAGTTCCTACGTCGGTCCGACTCGAGGCCGGTAATTTCCAGATTCCTAGTTGTGATGAAACTACGTATTCACTCAGTTATCACCTCAAATGAAGATCACAATCTTCTTCATTGAACGCTATTACTGGGAGGAACAAACTATCCAACATGTCGTTCCCAAACTTCCTTCTTTGGCGTGGTATAGTCATTCCTGGATCACCACGAGCAAGCAACCATCGTTGGATTGGTGACAACGAATCGTTCCGTACGTACAAGCGATAGTTTTATATTTCACTCAAACGATGTCAGAATAGCTCTATACGCCGTCTCCTCGGTCCTTCGACGCTTCGAAGCATCGTATGTCCCGATTCAAGAAACATTGCCGCGGCATCGCTCATCTTGCCTTTCAAAGTATTCTCCAGGTCACCCTAAATCTCTTTCTGATTGCTCTTTCGCTAAAATCAGCGCTCATATCTTTTCTTCTCGTGCTCGCATATGGCTTTCGCTTTTCATATCATCGATTTCAATTACGGGGGTGTTGATGTTTATGGCATCATACAGTGCAATACGCCTTGACCCGCCCATTATGCGCGGCGTTTTCGGTTTGTGTCCCACTCTTGACCCTTCATAACTCGAGCTCATATGCAGAAAAGTCCCAGGGAATCCCTCATCGTCCTCCCTAATAGAACAAGTACTGCGATCAAAGAATCTTTTGTGTGGGATTGCAAAAGCTGTGAAGATGTACGAGACAGGGAAATCACCCAAGGACGTGACACTGATCGCTATCTGCGCACACCTCCTGGTTCAAAGATAGATTCCGAGTCAAACATTTTTCTATATGCAGTGCCTACATCTGAATACACGATCGAAAACGTCGAAGGAATTATCACAGGTAGATGATGGGGTCTCAGTCACCGCGGAGTGAAATAGCTCACATGCGCGCCTACAGATGTACGTCGATCTGTTACCGTTTTCTATTCCCCGTCTTCTATCTATCGTCGAAATCATGAAGCATCATACTATCCTCGAGCCCACAAAATACGAGTCAGCGCCACAGAAGAAGCAAAGACTTGACAAGAGGTGAGAGTCTTTGTGTATCTTTTTGACACAGGATGAATCAAGCGACCTTGTACTATTCAATAGATCAGACCACCCGACCCTGGCGTCCATTCCTTCTTGTCGTCATATGCGAACTTCATCAGTGAAATCCCATTCAGCTCAAATACGTTCCAGCGAACGAACGCTAATGAATTTGAGCTACCAAGGTACCGGACGCATGACGTCTTCAAAGTACCTTCAGACCATGCCCCTATCGCCACGGTATAATCTTGACTCGAATCGGAATGCTGTGGACAATGTCACAAGCGCTCGGCATGACCCGAGGAGGTCGACAAAGGCTATCAACAACAGAGAGACTGGTACGACGCGCCGCTACCTGACGCGGCGTGACAGTCGTTTGTCGGTATCAATACCATGCACTCCTGTTGATTCATCATATCAAATTTCCGGTATACCGAACTCGTCGTCTTCCAAGCCAGCAAAGCGTCATATGCGCACTAGGTCACAGAGCATACGTCAGTCAGCTGAAGGTTCGGAGGATACAATAGCAATCCCACTCGCTCGGATTCCATCTATAATGGACCTTTTCCTGGACAGCAAGTCACCTTCTGTGGATTTCTCCGAAGAGGTCTTGCTGGAGATTGCGGACCGTAGCATTAGACTTTCTGGGCTCTCGACTCGCCGTGATTATGATTTCACCGATCCGACAAGTCTAAGCCAGTATTGGGCAGAGCAACAGCAGATCTGGCTCGGCGCACCACTTTCCACTAGTGTAAACTCGGCACGATTGCCAGATTCGTTCGAGCGCTCTACTGCAGTTTGGGCAGAGCATTTGAATGAATAAGGAACGGGAGGTGTCTGACTGAGTTTGACGCCACTAACTTTAGCTGCTACTAGTACTCTCCGGTGCCGCAAATCTGGAAGATGTTATTACTTTTTTTTACATATGAGCTGTGACATTCAGGGTGTAATAATGCTGTAATAATGAATAAGTTACTCATGGACACCGTACATACACTGTGGTGCGCGCACAACTTCCATGTCAAGTTGTTGCGCCCATTGTTCTATCTGAATGGACTCTTTGTTGAATAGTCTCCGCTTGTTCCTTCCGAGTAGGACCTATACGTCCGTGTTTTCCTCCAGTGATCGTCATCTCCATAACCCCGAATCTGACTCCGTGTCCGCTGCCAGCGGGATTTCACCCCCAAGGAGCATATGTATAGGCAATAATAAAGAGAATTGTCATTAAAAAGTACACCCATACAACAACGCACACCATGTCCTCCTGTCAGTGTTCCTGAGAGTACCATCCAAGATAGTCAGCAGGCTTTAGGATCCGGGTCGAGAAGACTAATTTAAACGTCTCGAGCCTTTTATTCATCATCCATGCAGAAACCCAAAATTGCACTCGAGAGAGCGTGATTATACAGATACAAGTAGAGAAAAAAGAGATAACTAGTTTTGCAGCAAAAGAAGAAAGCAATGACAAAAAGAAAAAGAACAAAAAAGGGAAAGGTGGACCCAGTTGAAATGTTCAGCTCAAGCGGAGAGGGGAGGAGATACACCAGACTAGTGTATTTTTTCTCAAGGTCCCATTCTGACATCTTCTATGTTATCACCTCCACCTCGATGATATCGTTTGAGACCTCTGTCCCGTTCCTCCGATAGATGACCACCGGGATAAGAAGAGGAAGACATATGGTGAGATGCAGGACCGGCAGGAGCTTCGTCGATCTCCGCATCCACATCCATATAGTTCCGATTTCTTTTCCTCGATTCGACATCCCTTCGTGAATCCAATCGACCCCTAGCATCGGTTTCCCGATGGGAAGGTGGTGGTGGGAAACCGCCAGAGCCACTGGCACTACCACCAGTACTATTCCGATCGCGTGAATGTGATCGGCCGTCTTCATGGACAAAGTCCAAATCTTCACTAGCCGGAGGATTGATCGGTCGGAGTCGGTAAGACCTGGAACGGTCAAGGTCGTAGTATGGACTTCGGGAGTCGGGGCGAGAAGGACCCTCATTAGGGGCTGAACCTGAACCCGAACCCGAACCAGGAGTGCCCGAACGCGATACTCTAGCATACGTACTACCGTTATTGCCATTTGGTCCCGAGTGCGGAGCATCATGATAATAACCTTGTTCTTCGCGTACACGAGAAGGAGGTAAATGGTGCTCGGGGTAGTCTAGTGGGGGTGGTTGGCCCCTAGATCGATGTACAACAGGAGGTGAATGTATAGGGGCAGTTCCAGCGCTTGATTCTCGCTCGCGCTGTCTGAAGGCAAGTTCACGTTCACGTTCACGCTCCCATTCTAAATCGCGGTCACGGTCACGTTCCTTGCTATCACGGTTTATGTATGTACCTGGGCCCATGCGTTGATGGTTATGAATGCGCGTTGTTGAGCGAGTATCAAACGAATGCGTACGTGGAGAAAGAGGTGGCATTGAGTGATCGACCACTCGCCCGTGAGCTTCCTGTTGTTGAGCGGCACCTGCTAGTTCGTGCAAATCGTGGCGCCTCGGGCGTGAGGATTCGCGCTCTCGCTCGGCTGGCTGTGGACTGTGAAGGGCGTGCTGCATCGGGGGGAGATTCTCCTGGTACTGCATCGTACCCATGTGGTAAGGTTGAGGAGGAGGAGGTTGTGAGCGTGAAGACTGTGAGCGTGTCCGCTCGTGGTGAATGGACGGGCTGTCATGGTGAGATCGAGAAGAACGAGGACTACGAGGTGGGTCGAGCATGGAAGGAAGAGGGGGTAAAGGAGGTAATTGACGCTGTTCACCAGCTGAACTACGACGAGAGACATGCAACGCAGTCGATGGTACACTTTGGTCGTGGCCAGGGGGTGGTGGTGGGACGGTGGCGTTTGGGTGGGCACGCATATATTCTACAGCGTCCATGGGAGAGAGATCACCACCATCGGAGCGAAGATGTGGCCCAGGCTGAATAACAGGCAAAGGACGTTCATTAAGCTCTGGTGAAGGTGGGATTGAAGCGAGACGTTCATAGAGAATTCTGGGCGAGAAAAAAATCAACAAGGCCTATGCTGTCAAAGCAGAACATAACGACTCACGTTCGCTCCAGTTTCATACGCTGAATATTGCGCTTTGCAGTGAGCACTTTGAAATGCAGCTTGTCGTTGTCCTTTTTCGGAAAGAATTATTAGCCAGAGGAAAGACAAGGACAAGGACAAGGGACATACGGCCTCGATTTCCTTGACTTTTCTCTTGAGTTCCTTGTACTTTGCCTGGTACTTGACATCCTCGGCACCCGCAGTAATACCCATTGAATAAGACTGTTTTGATTTTGATTTAGCAAGATGAGTAGGAGGATTCGACACGGCCAGCGAATTCGCCGGGGAAGGATGGCGGGACATGATGGTGGAGAAAAGACAAGCTGGCAGGTGATGTCAAACAGAGAAATTTACCAAACAGTCTATGAAACATTCGAATGTGCCTGCTGCTGTGACAATTTAGGCGACAAATGAAATGGTTACTCGCGGTAGAAATAGAGCAGAGAAATTTAAAATATGTTTTTCTTGTTTTTACATGTACAGTTGCAATAATTGACCAGATCACGTGCACCCATTCCAGCTTGACCACCGTCTATTGCAAGTACAATTTACGAGTATGTCCCGGTATTTCACACTTGTTCGTTTATCGGCTGATAAGAATGTTCTCAGTGGCTGCACCATTCAGACAGTAAGAGAGATCGAGTCGGGTGAAGCACGCACGACTGACTGAAAGACAGAGACATGCCGCCTGCTGGGGGCTTTGAGGCGGTCAAGTACAAGAGAAACCTGCCGTTCCGAGGCCCTGGAGGACTGGTGATTCTCGGCGGAGTAGCAGCGGTGTCTGCGTTCGGGTTCTATCGATACGGGCAAGGAGCCCTCGAAAAGAGGTAAGCAGAGGGATTGCCACTAATTCCACCGCGAGTCAGGTGAACGCAGCTACATCCCGCTCGTCGATAAACGTGGCACCTGCTTGGATCCGGCCGCCACCTGCTTATCTGTCTCTCCGGACCGAACTGAGCTCACAGCTGGCTTTTTTCCACAGAGAGCTGCAGCGCGAAAAGGTGTGGTCTCGCATCCACCTAGTGCCCCTGCTCATGGCCGAGGGCGACCGCGACGCCTACCGACGACAGCAGGCGGCGCTCGCACGAGAGCGGGTGATCATGAAAGACGTCAAGGGCTGGGAGGTACGCGGACAGAGAAACATTGACCGTTTATTGCACTGACTCTCACCAGGCCGGCAAAAGCATATACAACAACCCAAAGTACGCTACACCGGAATTCGTGGTACTGTAGACAGTTTAGTAGCACAGCATAGCACGCCTGACTGGCGGGAGAGAAAGACCATATTGAGCAAAGTGATATCTCGATTTCTGTTCTGGTCGAGAACAGCCATCTCGTTAGGTCTGAATTGGGAATCGTGAATTTAGCGGAGACCGACATATGGACAGTCACACCGCATCAATTCAGAATTGGCATTGTTCCGAGCAGCTGTCCGCTGTTTTTTCTTCTTGCCCCTTTGAATCTTGGAATCTTGGGTTTCTGTCCTGTGACGTCCGATACATGTCGAGTCAATATCATACGAAATGTATATCGTAATCTCAAGAGCTTTCCTTCATAAACACTTGTCCGTGTTCCTTTCCAGACCCACCCTTCGAATGCCCTCCATAATCTCCCGTCGTCTCTCTCCAGACATTTCCTTTGACGACGTGCACGACCAGATGCTCTTCGGTCCTCTCGACATGGACGATGTCTCCTCTGTCCCTTTTCCCTGGGACACCACCGTCGACTCCGATGTAAAGCCAGTCTCTGCCTTTTTCGACTCCTTCTGCGACCCCGCCCCTTTCTTTCCTCACGAGGATCCCTCTACGTCCTTTGATAGCAGTCTTTTTGGCTCCTGGATGCACGATCTCGACTCTCCGGTTGCCCCGATACCCATATCGCCAACCGATTCCACTGTGCAGCCTTATTTTACCTTTGGTGATCATCAGCCTAACTTTTCTCCCACCGACTTTGCCGCTCTTCATCCTTTGCCCATCTCGCAGCCCTCCTCGTTCGAGGATCTCGCTGCCCATGCCTTTCATCGGCAGCGTGTGGACTCTGTGCCCTCCATCTCCCCCGCGGAGATGTCTTCCGCCGTGCAGACGCCCGAGTGGGTCTCTGGTCTCTTTGACAATCCTGGTACGCCCAGTTCTGTCTCTGTTCGTACCCCGTCTTCTTCCTCTCGTTCTCCCGTGCGCCACTCTCCCTTTTCCCCCGACAGCACTCAGCGCGTGCGCATCCCTGCTCGTCGTGGCTCCATCACCTCTGGTCAGATTTTCCAGTCCGCCAGTGCTCCTTCCCACAGCCATCTACAGACCCGATCCTCCTCAAGCATGGCTAGTCGTCGTGCCGAGTCTGTCAGCCTGAATGATGATCGTGACGCCACCGTGCGACGCCGACGCAAACCTTCCAATTCTTCCTCTACCGAAGAACCAGAAAGAACAGACAAGTCAAATGAATCTGGTATGTTTTCACACCCTCTGACGTCGTTCCATCTGACGGCATTTCCAGTTCCGTTGAAATCTGCCTTACGACCACCAAAGTTGGCTCCCTCAGCTTGGCAGCTGTACTTTACGGACTGGATCCAAAGACAGCAAGCATCCAACACACGTAAACTCAATGTCGCTCAGGCTGCTAAAGAGGCAGGTCAGGAATACGCTTCTCTCAGTCCGGAGGAGAAAGAGGTATGTTGCCGATTATCATATTTCCCTCTTTTCATATCTCACATCTGTTTTGTTTTTAGCCCTATAAAAGGCGCTCTCAGGCCATGAAGGAAGCGCGGGAGCGTGAACATGCTGCTTACATGCGAACGCTTACGCCAGAAGATATAAAGCGCGAGAACGTTTTTCGTGCTGCGCAGCGTAAAGCGGGCAAGTCACGCAAAAGCAACATCAAGGACCCCAACGCTCCAAAGAAACCTCTCAGCGCCTACTTCATGTTCCTCCAGCGAATTCGGTCAAATCCTCAACTCGTCCAGCAAGTGTTTGGTGATGAAACAGAGACTACGAAGCAGAGCGTTCTTGCTGCGGCCAAATGGCGTTCCATGACCGATGATGAGAGAAAGGTACGACTGTCAAAGGAGGCGTCTCCATTCACGACCTGATGTTCTTTTTTTCTTCTTGTCCAGCCGTTCTTGGCCCAGGCCGAGCAAGAAAAGATGGAGTATGAGACTGCGCGGAGGCTATACGAAGAAGGAACTACGGGCTACGGAACGAGTATCAGCTTCAGCATTCTTCCCGGTAGCCCTATCTTCCAGCCGAACAAGATGGAATCCGAGAGCGAGAGCGATAGTGGTTCGGCCGTCGATGGTTTCGGCCATCGCAAATCATGATACCCTTGATTATCTTTTTTTTTTTCTCTTCTCTCGCTTTCTTGTTGGGCCTTGGTTGCTTTACGACCTTTTACGACCTGTTCTCTTTTCATCTTGCTTGCCTGCAAATTGCTAGACGCTTTTTGCACTTACGACCGTACAGTGCGTACAGATATCCTCAGTTTTATTAGTCATAATATATACTCGATAGAACGTTGACCGGTACACATCATTGGACTTGTACTACCTCTATGCATATTCATGTATTGCTAGCTTTTTTTTTTTCATTCTTATACTACATCGTATGGGCCCCCCCCAACTCCTCTCCTCTTTTCGTTGCTCCATTGTAGGAAAAGAGAATCCCCTCCCAAGACACTGTACATAGTTTACCGTAATGGCATCTCGAATACCATTTTCTGATGCGGATCACCGTCCTCATCAAACTCTGCGCCCTATCCAAGTTTCGTATCACAAGGGAAACGTTTCCGTTGGGCCGAGATCCATCAGCCTCACTCGCCGATTTCATTAAAAGAACTTGTGATCACAAGCTCACCTCGGGAATATAACCAAACCTAGGAGGGAGATGAAGATATAAAAAGGTTAGAGAAGAAAAACATATAACGTTGTGCAATGTCATTGGATGACGGCAAAATGAGAACTCCAACATCGACGTCGAGGATGTCTGATCATGGATTCGAGGGGGTGGGAGGGTTGATGAATTGAGGAACCAACTCTTTTTTGTCACAGATAAGAGATGCTAACGAGAAAACATACTTTGCATAGAACCCCTTGACGGGGATTTGGGAATGGCATATAATCTTGGCCGAAAGGATATCTTGACCCGATTGCTTGGCGTCGGCTTTGACCCACTCGTGCAGGGTTTCAACAAGAGCACGGCCAAACTTGAATTGGCGGTAGGGTTTCAGAACGGCCAGTCGACTCAGCTTGTAGTACCCCTCTGGAGATTTGCTTGCTCGAATAGTACCGATTGGAGCGAAACTCGGGGTGAGTCGCATGAGAAAGTGCGTTGCAATAGGGTCTAGGCTGTCATTAGAGACGATGAGTATCTGGAAAGATGAGGAAGTAAACAATATTAGCACTTACTGATCGATCTCTACATCTAGAGGGAAACCTTGTTCATGTATAAACACATCTATTCGAACTTTGTAGCACTGTTGTACTTCTTCCTCTGTAGAAGCGATGATAATTTCTTGAGACGGTATGGCTGGCATGTAAGTAACTTGGAAGGAGGAGACGCGCGCCGCTATTTCGAACGCGTGGGAAGTCTTGACCGTCACGTGGTGTCCCGTCTGGACGAGACGTAACTTTTTGGAAAGGAGTCTCGACTGCCAAACTTTCGTTCTTTTCTATTCTATTCTATTATCTAGTCTCAAGTATGCCTTTCATTTACTTGAATTGTATATAATTTCGGAGCTTGCTAACACTATCTTCTTTTCATAGCCCTGGAATTACTCGTCAAGCTGGGGCGGGTTTTACATGCTCGAACCTGTCGCCGCGGTCATATTCAATACCGTTCTATGTGGTCGTTCTCACTTGGAGCGTTCAGCTCCTCTGCAATCTGTAGCGAGAATTATGAGAGCTCCTTCTCAAAGGTCTATGACTTCGAACTTCTTCACACCGCAGCCGAGACGCGTAAAAGGCAAGGCAAGGTTCACAGGGTGCATAGATGAAGACTCTGATCCAGAGTTTTCATCTCAATGTCGAGAGTGGTCTTTTCAAACCAAGCATAGCATCTGTTCTCTCGGTGCGTTTCATTCCGCGGTCTCCGTTAAATGTCAGATCACAAATGCAGCAGCTTTTCGTTGTCTTTTTTTTTTTTTTTTTTTTCGAAATAGAACGGAATACGCTTTTTATGATGAAGGAAGTATTTCCATCCAACGAGCGCCTCTCCAGACGGTATCATTCACCGAGGCATAGTATTGCGCTTCGTCGGCATCCACCGCATACATGTACTGTTTTCAGTGGGCCGATTCAGATATCTCTGCAGCAGCGCCACGCATCTCAGATGCCCACGTCCATATCAGCAGTTGACCCTTCGTCCAGCTCAGTATCACCATCTACTGAACCAGCGCAGCAAGCTTCTCCGTCGCCACCTTTGCCAACGCACGCGATCATTCAAAAGTTTCAAGACTTTGTGAGGAAGTCAAGTAGGGAATTGGACATTGATAACGCGTGGGCTATCTACGATGCTGTCACCAATGCGGATGCATGGTCTCTCCTGGATATTCATCCTATACTAGCATTTTCGGACAAGATATTGTCGCATGCAGATCGGAGTTACGACTCTGCAACCGGGATTCACACTCTCAATAGCTGGGGGCGTCGAGTTCGGAGCATGTTATCGGCTTTGGAATCGCGTATTACGCCTTTGTCGATCTTTGATTATTGGAGGACGTGTTCGATGTCGCGTGCTGCGGCAATAGCGGGTGATCTCGACGAAGCACTCTCACTTCTTCACACCGCCAGGAGAATGCCTTTGATATACGAGGAGCAGGCTCGCATTTTGCAGGTGTACAGGACCCTGGTTTTCTACACGTATCGCTATCATAATGCCATCCAGCTTCTGAGTCTGCTAGCTAAAGAATGGCCAAACGTGGGTTCTCATCTGAGGAAGAGCTCCGGCCTTTGGCATCATGGCGTACATGGCACCCTAGGGTCTTCTCTGCGTAATGCAGTACATTATATTATCGCACAATGGTCTCGCCCTGCCTCTCTGCTGTCCCGTAGCTCCTCGGAATGGGATGCGGAGAACATCCGGACCATAGCAGAGCTCATGATCGACGCTTATTGTGCTCAGCATCTTCCTCTCCAAGCTCTGGAAGTCCTTACTGAGTTGCAGAGGCAACAGTTGTCCATATCCCTGGATGCCCAACTGCGCCTCGTTCGGGCACTTGTTCACGAGGATGCCTTGGGTCTTGCAAAACAGCTTTTCTCGTCGCTTCCGTCTGGAACAACATACAAATTCTACCTGCAGACAGCTTTACACCTCTTTGCCAATGATGGCGATGTCCGTCGAGCTGAGTCTTATTACAACTCGCTTGCACAGCAAAAGTGGACGACCGAACTGGATGTGGCTATGCTCCTTCGTACGCATGCGACTCATGGACGGATTGACACCGTCCGTCGTCTCTTTGATGATTTTTTCCCTGTTCAGGAGGACGGCACGCGTGCAAATTCCCCGCAGTTGATGCATTTCTCAGTTGCCATCTATGCACACGCACAGAAAGGTGATATAGAAGGCATCAACATATGGGTAGAGCAGCTGACGAAAGCTGGGTTTCGTCCGGATGTCACTATCTTCACTGTCATCTTGCAAGCATTCGCCAAGCGTGGTGATATGGCTTCGGTGGTCAGTGTCCTGACTCAGATGCGGGAGAACAAGATTGAACCTAATATTGTCACATACATCAATCTGATCACACTTTTGGCACACAGGCGGGATGCTGTTGGCGCCGAAACAATATACGTGCGCGCGCTGGAGGATGGTATCGTACCGAACCGCCGGTTTGTCAGTGCTGTTATGAACGCCCATGTCATGGCTGGTTCTTGGAAGGGTGTTATTCGAGTCTTCGACTATATAAGTTCGAATCCTCAGCTCAATATCCAACTCACGATCGAGGTTTATAATACGCTGCTTAAAGCGTATGTACTCATCGGAGCACCCTTTCGCATCGTCTCAGAGATCTTCACAAAGCTGGAAAAGTCTAATATCAAACCTGATACGTACAGCTTTGCTTTGCTGATTCAGTCTGCATGTGATGCCGGCGAGCTTGGTATCGCTTCTGATATCTTTCACGAAATGGACAAGCTAGCTGTGGATTGGCAGTCACATGTTAATGTTGATGTGTATATCATGACCATCCTCATGGCCGGTTATCTTCGAGCGGGTAAACGAGTACAGGCAAGGGCGGTGTACGATGAAATGTGCAATCGAGGGATCCAGCCGACAGCTGTCACATTCAGTGCCATTCTAGCATCGTACGGCAACCAGAGATCAGAAGAAAGTCTGAAGATTGCGGAGGATTTCATCAATAGTCTGATGAGTACGGAGGAGCGTCCTTGGGTTATCCCTGGGCATGGTGGGCAATCAGCGCTGGAGCTTATCTACGGCCCGGTCTTACGGGGGTACACTCTGACCCGGAAACCGGAGGATGTGGAACGAATGTTCCAAGAGTTCCTGGATGCTGGTGGAGTACCCACTCTCGGTACTCTTAGCTCTCTTCTTGACGTGTACCGGCGGCAGTTAGATATCGAGGCTGTTCGTCAGATCTGGCCTCAGATCTTCCAGCTAGGACTCCAGTATAACAAGGATCGCCCGCTGTTCAAGACGGGAGAGGATCCTTCACGTAATAGACTCCAAGGAAATATCCTCTGCGTTCCACTGTCAATGTACGTTGATGCATTATCGGCAGCAGGTCTCCACATAGAAATTGCAGCTGTGTGGAAGGAGTTCCAGACGCACGGGTTTTTTTTCGATGCTCACAACTGGAATCACCTGGCAGTCGCCCTCGTACGTGCAGGCGAAGTCGAACGTGCTTTTCAAATTGTTGAGAAAGTCATACTGCCTTACCAGCGTCAAGCAGTGGACATCACAAGGGAAACCAATCCGACTGATCCTTTGTCATTCAACGAAGGGAAGACGGTTGACACTGCTTCGTTGGACTCACAGGCTCAACTGAAGACCACAACCTATAGGAGGCACGCAAATGTTCTTCGAAATACCCGGAGGGCGAGTTCTATCATAGTTGACGAGGAAGAAGCACCAAAGGACGATTATGCCCATTCCCTGCACGTGCTGTACCAGATATCGCCGTCATGGAACGTTTGGAAACCTCATAATGCTCTCCTTACTACTCTTCTGCGAGCAGTGATCAGGATGCGTGCAGGATATTTAGTGGAGCCTGTTCGTGCTCATGAGGATGAGCCGCTCTTTCTGGACTACGCAGCCCTGGAGAGTCCAGAGAAGCGACAGCAAGCAGTGGATATACTCAATAAAATCTACACCGAGTTTCCTCAGACGTGTCAATTGGTCTTTAACTTTGAGCAACGCGAGCGAAGACGACTGGGCGCGGGCTACCAACCCAAATATAGCTATACGTAGTCATATTCGCAGCCCAGGTCTTAATGCAGCGAATTTCACGGTGCTGGGCCAGACCGATGCACGATGGCAGGAGTAGCTATATTACAATTACAAGACAACGATGACGAGGACAACAAGTACGGATAGAAGTAAGGGAATCACCAGATGGTGAATAACTCGTGTGGAGCGTGGAAGAAACAAATTACATCCATAAAACATCAACGTTGCATCAACGACAAGCAGCACCGTTTCAGAGGACTTGTGTGTCTTCGACATCATCATCCGATAGCGGCTACTCCAAGTCAACTGACTGACCTGGCATGGCTGGAACTCAGGCACCATCCGACTCGTCGTCTTCCGAGCCAGAACCCCCTCTTCGACGACGCTTGCCTGATGTAGAGCCGTGGCGATTACGCTAGAAGGAATGAGGCTGTGAGCATCTGTAGTTGAAGAGTTTCTATCATCTTACTCACCAGCGGGAGCTTTTGCCCTTGATTTCCAAATGCGATTGAGAGAGCAGTGGTATCTGTGGAGCGTAAGGGGAAAGGGTAGTTCAGTCAGTACTGTGTACTTCACAAATGGAACAGAGTCGAGAAGTTCGAGGGAATTCTAGGCCGTCAATAATTACAATATGAGCGCAATAGTGTGAAGCTAGTGGAACTGAGTATTCGAGCCCATTGAGGAACTGGTGGGAAGAGAAGGAAACGAGTAAAACAAACCAGATAAGCGCTCACCTGGTACTCCTGGGAAGCGTTTGGCCGAGAACACAGTAAAAGATTCAGTAAACGTTTGTGCGAGCACGGGAGAGACACTGGTGTGAATACGGAGTGCGCCGGCTTCCGGTGCAGGCTGTCTTCAAAAGGAAAGGGGTCATTTGTGATGAGTTTGTGTGATTGGGCAACAAAGACAAAAGGAAACGAAGGAAGCACGCCGGATTAAGATAGTGGGTGACAGTGACAGGGGAAAAAAAGGTTTGGGCTGAGGAAGTCATGAAACGCAAATTTTTGAGTACGAAGAAGACGGGCAGATGAGGAATGAGATATGACGAAGTGTATGGAGTAAGATGAAGTAGTTCACAAAAGCAGAACTAAAACAGAAAGGCGAAAACACTCACTCGCCAACGTTCATGAGCCGCATCCGTAAGCGGAAAGTGCCTAGACACAGCCAGAACAACAGCTTAGCACACAAAGTCCGAACTCAAACAAAAAATTCAAAACTGGGAATGCCACGGCGCAGCTACGGCTGAAATAAGAAACATAGACTGACCTTCCGTCCTGACACTAAGATCTTGAAACAAAAAGAATATCCCCGCCTTACGATGTTCGTCTAGTAACCGTGTAGCATTGGCTGACAAAGGGCCTACAAGCGTACGGGTGTACGAATGTCGCGGGATAGGAATAGGTATTGGATGAGAAAGGGAATTTGAGGCACTAGACGCGGAAGCATTAGCGGGATCAGGTACAGGCCCGACGAAAGGCGTAGGGGGAGCTGCTTGAGTGGGAGTATGATAAGCTGAAGAGGGGAAATACGAGGAAGTTGCGGGAGCGGGTGGATGAGAAGACGTGCTAGAAGAAGGTCCATAAAGGCTAGAAGAGGTGCCGTCATATTGAGTCCAACTGGATGAGGAATGGTCTTCTATAGTTGAATAAGTAGTTGCGGTCGTAGTAGGAGCAGAGTCGTTGTTCCATGATCGGTATGATAACTCGGACGAAGCGCTTTCTCCTCCTCCTGTCCCTGCCGCGCCAGAGCCTGTGTTGCTAAAAGAATGTATTGACGGCAATGCGGGTGGAGGGAAAGGTGTATTGCGATCGTGAGAAGAAGGATACCCCCAAGTTGGGTGACCATCAGTTGTGGTTGGGGAGAACGCCAGGGATTCCTGGGGACCAAAAGGAAATCCAGTGTTGTAACCTGATGCTTGAGGTGGTAGCATCGGAGTTGACTGGGAGTCAAATTGTATCAGGAAAGTTGCTATATATGGCTTTGACCACTCACAGGATCTCCAGGGCGGAATAGCGAATGAGAGGGTGTGGGCGTGGCGCGAGATGCAGGTGTCTGGAAGCCGGGAGTGCGTTGTGGTGGTATAGAGACACTTGTCCCGCGCCGACGTGGTTTGGAAGTGTTATGTGGCGGAACATAACGGTCGGCCGATGACGGATGCAATACAAGATTCATTTCCTGCTTGCCATCTGCCGACCAAAGGTCCACCGTTACTAGGAAGAACGAGCAATCCACATCGCTACACAGCAGAAGAAATAAATCTGCCTCGGGCATTTCGGTGTATGAAATAATCCTTACTCGACTTCGACAAGACTGTTATCCTCTCGTCTGACTATCATCTTAGCCACGGCGGCCGGTGCCAAAGGTCTTCGATCCTGGAGGAGCTACAATCAAACCTGAAGGTTGGATTCAAAAGAATGTATGGACCAACCTTGTCTCCGAATCCACACATGCGAGCTCGTAAGGGGTGTTGTACGACTTCCAACGAATAATACCTGCAGAGCACTGCTTGAAAATCGTGAACGATCTGAAAACACGATGATAACACACTTGCGACCTGACCAGTGGCCCCAAACTTCAGGGCCATCGGAGGAGTGACGAGGAACGCCGGCTTGTCTTGCATTCGTCTGCTGGATCATTGTATGGCTCGTAGAATGTCAAAGACAAGCTAGAAGGGAAATCTTGTAGGTCAGAGATGTTGGGATGAAGAGAAAGAAAGGCTTGTGGGATATGTCGAGGATGTAAGAAAAGAAAGAGTAGTGAGACCCGAGAGAGCGGGTTCGCCTCTAATACTCCTCCACGAATATCAAAGTCAATCAGGAAAATATTAATCCAATTGTACCACTCATTCAGCATAATACGCCTTGCAATCTTTAATATGCACCTCTTCCACAAGACATTTTATACGAAGCTCGTTGCAAACAGCGAGCAAAATGTCTTTTCGACTGGGAAGGATTAGGGACAGTGACACGGTCATGAGCTCGCACAGCCACTTTCGTACCACCGCCAGCCTCAAGCGAGAAATCTCAGGCAGCTTGTCCCACTTTCGCATTCTTTCAAGAAAGAAACATATTGGGACAAAGCACATAGAGCAAAGACGTGGGCTCGGGCAAGAAAACATGTACCATCTTTACTCTGAGTCTCTGTGCTTTACCATTGATTTGGTCCGCCCACTGTTGTGGTACAGCCAAGACTCAATTTCCCGTGCATTATTTCGGAAGGTGAGCGCCTCATGACTTGGTATCTCTGGCCACTACAGTTTGCAGCACCTGTACCGTTGACTAACGCTTTACTTACAGTGCATCCAGCCAAGATTCACGCAACTTGAAAACTTCAGGTCTGTCGGAGCCGCTCACGTGATGATTTACACGTGGCATATCGAATTTTCCGCCAGCGAGCGCCAGTCTAGACATAACATCTTTTACAGTAATTGCTCTGTTCAGAATATACCCGTAACACGCGATGGACCACAAGAAGATTCTACAAGAACTGTCTCGGCGCGAAGATCTGCAAAATAAAGTGTGCAGTGATTGCTCGAATCCGAATCCTCAGTGGGCGAGTTTGAGGTGCGTTATCATTGATCGCGAGTTGTGATATACTGCTACGTGGAACTAAATTTTGTTGTCTCTTGTCCATGCAGTTTCGCTGTGTTCATTTGCCTGCAGTGTGCTGGTACACATCGTGGGTTTGGAGTACATGTAAGGTTCGTGACATCTCGTTTTGGTGATGAACTGCAGCCTTGTCAACGTTGACTTTTCTACTTTCTTTCATTTCCTGGCAATTGGAATCCATGCCCGTTCTTCTTAACGCAGTTTTGTGCGGTCGATTTCAATGGATACGTGGCAAGATGAGCAGGTGAAACGAATGCAGGTGAGACGCCGTCCCAGCCTTTCTCCCTTTGGTTAGTGGTATATGATGAGATCGGCGATGATTTCGAACTGGCCTACTCAATAAATATTTGAATCCTCCGGTCGCTGACACGAGTTTGCTCACGTTCTTAGTTGGGCGGAAATGCACCGTTCCGCGAATTCATGCGATCATATTCACCAGCAGAGCAAGGAGGTTACAGTGATTCACTGAGTCCATACGACACCTATCATTGTTGGTCTGCGACGCAGTATCGAGAAAAGGTTTAATTTTCGCTATGCATCCAGCTCGCGCTTTGTTGATAAGTGTATGATAGCTTGATGCGATGTTGGCAGGAAAGGATTGGACGCCCTCTGCACCTCCTGCGGAATCTGCCGCAAACTCCATCGTCCGTCCTTCTTCTGCCCAAGGACTGCGCAAATCGCGCACCACCAGTCGTGCTATGACCGGTAGCTCCTTGCGCAGCAACTCTCTATCACCTGCGTCCTTCGGGAACTCGCCAAGAGGTACACCCGATTTGTCTTCATCCGGAGGAACATTCGACCAGAAGACGGCCAATGAAAATTATTTTGCTTCATTGGGACAGGCGAATGCAAACCGGCCTGTGGATCTTCCTCCTTCGCAAGGTGGTAGGTATCAAGGGTTCGGAAGCACCCCTACGCCCGCAGTCTCGGACAGTCCATCATACGGCCTTTCCTCAAGAGCTGCGCCTTCGTTAGCCGATTTGCAAGAAAATCCGATGGCGGCACTATCCAAAGGATGGTCGTTGTTCTCTTCCGCTGTGGCAGGAGCCTCGAAAGTCGTTAATGAGAATATCATCCAACCTGGGATGGAGAAGGTGTCCGATCCAGAATTACAACAGAGTGTAAAGGGGTACCTATGGGAAGCTCAGAAAAAGGCTGTGGAAGTTGGAAGCTCAGCAAACGCGTGGAGTAAACAGCAGCTTGGCGTCGATGTAAGGGAGAGGGTGGGCAATGTTATAGGTTCAGGACCTCAAAGCAGGGGGTATGGCGCAATTGGAATGGACCATGATGAAGAAACATCTGGTCTTTATCAGGATGACACTGATGACTTTTTCAAAGAGTATAACCATGGTCCATCACCTACATCTGCAACAGGTCTGCAGTCATCGCTATCTGATGGCATGAAGTCACTGTCAATGGATACGTCGACGTCCAGCGCTATCAAGAAAGCCCCAGCTAAGAAGAAAGCGGATGACTGGGATGACGAGTGGAAGGATTTTTAAACGCTCGTTAACGGATTTTCGTAACGGAAGCAGTGGAATTATTTATCTACACTGGAACAAACTTTGGAATACTGTTTCCATACTTATTGTAGATAGTGCAGTAGAATAGCACTCGGAGTCAATCTAATTTATGTTTTGTAACCGGCAGCATACACTCTTTACACAGCCACAGAATGATCGGTCCTCTTCTCCACACTTGTCCCCGGTCGGACCTAGAGAGTACTCGTCTTACTGTCTCTTAGGATGCGAGGCATTCTCAACTCGTTTTTGAGGAGCAGTCGGTATCATGCACGAAGCTACCATGCGTCTGTACTTTCATCTCTCATTACTACGGGTTCTCCAGATTTTGTTGCCAAATCTCAAGCTATGAACGAGCTTGTAGCCGATTTTGAATCGAAGACGGCCCAAGCGCGTATGGGCGGCGGGGCGAAAGCTTTGGAGAGAATGAAGATCAGGGGGAAGAAAGTTCCAAGAGAAAGGTAGGTCTGTTGCTGTGTGAAAGCCGTCACTTCTGTCATTTACGCCTCGGGCGTACCTAGGCTGTCGCTTTTACTAGATCCACACACGCCGTTCTTAGAACTTTCATCGCTGGCTGCACATGAAGTTTACCCAAATCAATTCATTCCTGGCGCTGGTCTCATAACTGGAATTGGGAGAGTCTCCGGCAGGGAGTGTATGGTCATCGTCAATGACGCCACAGTCAAAGGCGGGTCTTACTATCCCTTAACAGTCAGTTTGCAACAGGTGTTCTGTTGACTTCTTCTGACGCGTCAACTCAGGTAAAGAAGCAGCTCAGAGCACAGGAGATCGCGAGGGAACACGGATTACCTTGTATCTATGTCGGTGAGTATACCGATATGTAGAATCTCATGTCTGATGCTGAGTTTCTCGAGATAGTGGAGTCCGGTGGTGCAGCTCTACCGTTTCAAGCGAACGTTTTTCCAGACAAAGAACATTTTGGAAGAATATTCTATAATATGGTGAGTGTCTGCTGCCTGTGCAACGTCCACAAAATTGAAGCTATCTATGATGCTGTCAGGCACAGATGTCGGCTCTAGGAATACCACAAATTGCGTCTATTCATGGAATATCTGTTGCAGGAGGCGCCTACGTTCCCGCCATGGCCGACGAGAACATCATTGTTCAAAATCAAGGTCGTATCTTCCTTGCCGGACCACCGCTGGTGAAAGCTGCTACTGGGGAGGAAATAGACGATGAATCATTAGGTGGCGGAAGAATGCATTCCACAGAGAGTGGAGTCACCGACCATCTTGCGAGAGATGATGAGCACGCAATTGCTATCACCAGAGGAGTGGTGGGTGACTTGGGAAAAGCGGGATGGAGTGCCGTAGGAGTAAGTTTGCAGGCTTCGAATTTTCCAAGGAAGAGTTTGATGATTGAGTTTTTCTCTGTATTCTAGCCGTCGAAAGAGCCGGAAGAGCCGCTATATCCTGCCTCTGAGCTGCACGGCATTGTTGGAACCGATGTTCGTCAGCCGTTCAACATGCGTGATGTCATTGCTCGTATCGTGGATGGCAGCCGGTTCCGGGAGTTCAAGAAAGAATACGGGCCAACTCTTGTGACTGTAGGCTATTCTTGTTCCGTGTCGATATACATATCCCATCATGCATCTCTTCGAAGGGCTTCGCTCATATCCATGGCTACGAAGTTGGAATTATCGCCAATAATGGCATTTTATTCTCTCCGTCAGCACTGAAAGCTACTCAATTCATTCTTTTGTGCTCGCAAAGACAAATTCCGCTTTTGTTTTTGGTAAATGTCACTGGGTATATGGTGGGATCTAAAGCAGAGAAGGGCGGGATTGCGAAAGACGGTAAGGAGATTGTTCTCATCAATGCTACGTTGCATGACAAACGTTGAGCATTGAAGGTGCCAAGATGGTCAGAGCTGTGGCGTGCGCGGACGTACCCAAGCTAACGGTTGTAGTGGGAGGTAGCTTCGGAGCCGGCAATTACGGTCAGTGTATCCGTTCTGGCTTGTAACAAGCAGGCTGATGTGAATGTTCTCTTCGGAACATTTTTCGTACAGGTATGGCTGGTCGGGCTGTGAGTTTCCAGTTTTTGAGCATCCCGAAACTAACCGAATCTACAGTATTCACCTCGGTTCCTTTGGATGTGGCCGGTATGTTGGGCCGGGCAATTTTCCTGGAATGAGGGACGCTCATCGGGGTTCTTTTACGTAGAATGCCAAGGTGTCGGTCATGGGCTCTTCGCAGCTCTCGGAGGTCATGGCTTCGGTGTCCAAGTACGCGTTTTCTGTTCGTTCCGTTGGTTCTCTAACGCGGCTCTTCGGTTTCAAGAGACCCAAGTCAGCACGCCTCTCTCAGGTCTGAAATAGAGGAACAGTCCACAGCACTGTATTCAACTGCCCGACTTTGGGATGACGGTATTATCAAGCCGACTGATACAAGAGATGTAGTTGGACTTTCTCTCGCATTAGCTGCAAGAAAGCGTAGTAGTAGCGATAGCCAGAGAACGACCACGACATGGGACGGAGACGCAAAGGGCTTTGGGGTATTCAGAATGTAGGTATGAGCGGCATAAACGTATTTGCAAAGAATCGGAATCATTGCGATAATTTACGGATTGTATTATTCGATGTGAAACAGTAGCAGCATGGAAATGTGACACAAACAAGTAAGTAGTGCCTACAAGTGTACCTTCAGAATGAAGCGTCATGGAAAGAGCAATTGGAAGTGACAAAGTTTATTGTTGGTGATCTGGCGCGTAGACCAAGTTTGAAGTAACCCGCTGCAAAACACAATAACTATCCTGATGAACGCGTCATGTTCTTCTGATTATTTCGAGTACATGTGTATCATGTTTCGTTCGGGAGATCTTGAAGTTTTTGGTAAAGGAAACAGACGGAGAGTGGATTTCATGGAGGTCTCGAGAACTCGTGGATGAGGCGTGTTGACTGAGAAAGGAAGATCTGCAAATTGATCGGCCCTGCTTGTTTGATCATCAAGCCCGCGCCAAATACCGGCTTTCAAATACAAAGCTTTGATTGCCGATGGCTCCACAACGCGTTTCTCTGTTTTGGACCAATGTCTTCTCTCGTCCATGGCAAGCCTGCCCATCGAACCTCTTGACCTTGAAACTCGTGCACAGCTTCGCTCAACTCAGATACTGACTTCACTACCCCAGATCGTCTCAGAACTCTTTCAGAACTCGTTGGATGCAGGTGCCAGGCAAATTCACATCGGTGTGAACCGGGAAGAGTGGGGTTGTTGGGTAAGCGACGATGGGCATGGGATGAGCAAGGAAGATCTAGCTTTCTTGGGGAAAGAAGGGCGATATGGTATGTTGATCGATACTCTTGCTTGATCTGACGAGGTCTAAAGGATGTTCAACAGGCACGTCGAAGGCATATACCCCTGATTCCTTGAACGCAATATCTACTTTTGGATTTCGTGGAGAAGGTATGTTCATATACATCTCGATAGCTTGTCCATGTTCAAGAAGGCCTCATGCAACTTATCGTACAAACAGCTTTGGCATCTGCAGCTAAGCTATGCTGCCTAGAAATAGCATCTCGAACGTCTCAATCAAGGAATACTTGGTCCATCATCATGAAGGCTTGTTTTACCTAGTTACGCATTGGTGCCAAACTTGAATGACCTTGCTAGGAAGGAAATGTGTTATACTCCGGGTCAGCAGTTCGTTGGCGAAGAGAGTCTCACGGCACAACAGTCTGCATTCGAGACGCATTTTACAACGTAACTATATCATCATTCCATAACCCTTCTTATCTTGAAACAATTTGTTCAGCTTCCCGTTCGACGTACTTCGCACCCGTCGTCATCGCGCACTCTAGAACTCATTCGTCAAGAATTAGAAGCTTATGCCATCGCGCATCCAGATGTCTCTTTTTCACTCGAAGATACATATGCTAAAGAGAGTGGTTCAACAAAGTTCACCACCTTTAGAATTCCTAAGGTACTTACGACTTCTTTCACTTGTAGTCGAGCTCAACGCTGGTCTAGACTCCTTCATCGTTGGCAACTTTCCGTCATCTGTACGGTCGAGCGCTATGTCAAGTATGTCCTGCAGCGTTGCACAAGACCTATTAGTTCAAAGTTCCTGCTCACAGCATGTCGAGGAAATAAATTTAATTTCCGGCGACTTGAAAATGGAAGGCTTCATTAGTCTAGAAGGTGCCGTCTCTAAGGTCTGTATTCTTCAGCTACAACCCTTTCGTGCGCATTGACGATCTTCCTCCCAGACATATCAATTTTTCTGTATGCTGTCTGCGCGTCAAGACATTGCTTAACTTGACTCTGACGGTGTTGCTCAGATGTCAATCGTCACCCTATACCGTCGAGTGATTTACGTCGTGTGATCGAGTCAAGGTTTGCTGCAAGCTCTTTTGCAAAAAATGTCAGTGCTACGTCGCCCAAACGTCGCGCAGTAAATTGATCTGGAATTCTCTCAGGCATTTGACGAAATTGGACAGACGAACCTTCCACGGACTTGTAAACGCAGGTCTTTCTGCTGAACTGGTGTCCGCACTCACACACGCTTATAGCTTCCCGACGATCACCCCGTAAAACGGTGAAGCAGCCCGTTTATGTGTTGAATTTGACCATTCCTCCCCATCAAGTAGATAATCTGCTAGAGCCTGCAAAGACAGCTCTTCATCTGCAGGTCAGTTTTGAGTCATCTATATCAGTGATCTTCCATTCTTATTTGTGAACAATTATCAGAACAAAACTGCTGTTGCTTCATTCTTGTCTGCTTCCATTGGAAATTTCTTAATGAAACATGGGTTTTCGACCGCGGACACCTCAAGAGAAGCCAATGCCTCGCCTTCCTTTAGCAAAAGGAGAAGGATTGAGTTTGAGGATGATTCTGAGTATGCAGACAATTTTTTGGACCGGTCACCTAGGCCTCGCAGCGAGGGACTGCTGAACTTGGGGCATCGGCGGATGCCGTTGTATATTCGTCCCGTAAGATACTCGTCCTTACCATCTAGTTCTCCCGGGATTGGACATCGCATTTACAGGAACATTGCGACAAAGATAACGGTGATAATGAGCTTGTCTGGACTGATGATATCACAGGCCAGACTTTCGTTGTCGATGCGCGCACAGGAAATTCCCGACCTCAAACTCAGACTCGCTGTCGGTCTGAAGACCCTGACCAGACTCTTGCGCCACAGGGCCAACCTCAGCGACGCACGTTATCACTTCCATTGGCCGCTACAGGAAACAGTGTTGCGGCGCCAGAGTGGATTCGAGAAGCATTGAAGGTATGCTTGCACCGTAATCGTTAATCACCACTTCTTCACCCCATTTCTGTTCAGGCAAATGACACCTATATGCTGACGGAAAGAAAGATACCTGCCTTGAAGGTCTCTAATACCGAAGCCGTGGATAAATGTATTGAATATGGTGATGAACATCATCACTGCGCTCAACAAGCTCAGCAGTCACAGCCGCTATTGAAACAGCAGCAAAGCTATTCCAAATTTTTCCTGTCTGGGAAAAGTGAAGGAGATTCGAATGGACACACACAGGATCGCTTTACGAAAGCTCATATTCAGAGTGCTCGAGTCATAAGTCAGGTTGATCGGAAATTCGTTGCCTGCCTCTTTGACAATCTCATGGAAGATCTCGAAAGCACATCAGAAAGAACCCACAGTCAACCAACTCTGGTTCTTATCGATCAGGTCAGTCACAACTTCACTTAGCTGTAACACGAGGATCGCAATTCTGAAATGGATATGGCAGCACGCAGCCGACGAGCGGATCCGGGTGGAGCGATACCTTAAAGATCTTTGTCTCGGTTTTCTGCGCAGTGAAGGTGTGGAAGTACGTCAGATGATTCATGCCATTCCTATTCTCTTGACTCGGCATGAGGCATTGCTGCTGGCGGACTCGCCACAGATTGAAGGTGCTTTTCGGAACTGGGGAATTCGCTTTGCTGGCTTGAACCAGGTGAACGCACTCGCGTGTCATGAGACAGACGGAGATGGAGAAAGCAGCGGCTATGTCCAGATCATGGTGCAAAGTGTTCCCGAAGTAATAGCTGATAAGGTATGGAGCTTGTCGTACTCCTATCGTTGATAGTTTACTCACTGTCGCCTATTATAGCTTCTATTGGGAGATGAGCTGCGCGATCTGGTCAAAGGGTATATTGCGCAGGTGGGGTTTAATATGCCTGACACTTCACCGCTCCGAGATGCGACGCCCGAAACAGCGGCGAGCGAGTTCGATTGGCTGAAGGCTCTGAGATGGTGTCCTAGAGAGTTGCTTGAGCTGGTGAATTCTAAAGCTTGTAGGGGTGAGGATCTCGATCCAATCCTGGTTTCTATCACATCACTAAGCGTTAAAACTTCCGCCTATGAATCTAGGTGCTATTATGTTCAATGATTCGTTGACCCACGAACAATGTGAGCGGCTGGTTAGACAACTTTCCCAAACAGCGTTTCCGTTCCAGTGCGCCCATGGAAGGTTTGTCGAGTTGTTCCTTCCATTAGGTTCCCTATTGTTAAAAAAAGAACAGACCTTCTTTAGTACCACTCGCTAAACTTGGTACACTCTCGGGGACTGGCGGGAGAGTGGGACAAACCCGAATACGTTGGTCTGCGCTAGAAGAGCAGAGCAACCTCATTTAGGACATTGCATTGTTATTACATTTGGTGATGTTTCTGTTACATTGTGTGATAAGTCATTGTTCCTTAGAAGTTTTTTCTTTGTTGAATTAGCGTTTCAACCTTCACTTTGGTGAAAATTAGCGGAAGTGATAGTTTCGTTGAATCGACAGGAGATTCAATCTGGATTCCATAGGATCCAGCTCCCCCTGTAATCCCAAGGTAGATCATCTTCGGCGTGACATACTTACATTACTGCCAAAACTGTCGAGAAATGAATGCAGATCATCTACTTGACTTGTACGCGTCGGCAATACCAGCGTTCCGGGTCTTCTGGGGGCACCGTCACGTATGTGCACGACTTAGCTATAGCTCGACATTGGTGTCCTGCATTCTACATCGCGTTGAGCGAGCCATTCCCCGAATCGGAAAAATGTAAACAGTCGTCGTTGAGCTTGAACCTATTCTGATATCATCGGTCCGTGTTCAAAAATGATATGCACATTTGGACTCCACAGAGTACATTCCTTCATCCGGCGTGTAGAGCAATTGCAGCTGTCCTCGAGTCATTTCATCGTATGACGGTTGAGCTTGGTCCGTTTGGACTTGTAGTACCAAGGCCACGGAGTAAGTACCTATGTCTCTCGTTCCGAGAGTCCTTCTAACTGAGGGACCTTGTGAAATCAATTGAGAAGGAGAACTGTAGTGCCTCGCGGGAGCATGTACATTGATAAGGAGCCGTCGGAACATCAGTCATTGACTCAAATAGACTTCTTGTGTGTACGAGGCTGATTACTTTTTCTCAAGCCTCGAGCCTCAGGCTACAAGTCCTCGAAGAACCGTCGATAGGAGTTTTGGGGGTGAGCTACGTTAATGGCATACGATAGAGCGCAATGAATGCCGAACGTCTTTAGTTCATAGATTTATGGTATGCTCTAGAGGCCTCTGTGTCATCAAGTGCTGATTGTATGTTGACGCGGAGGTACACAAGCTGACGAATGTCTGTGGCTGTACAAGGGTCCTGGAAGGCCTAGGCTCGTGGCGCTCGCGTGATACTATCACGTGGCCACTCATCGCGTGACGTCAGACCACTCAAGTCTCAGACCCCGACGTCATGGGACAACGCAAGTATAAAAAGGTGCAATGTTGATGCCACTCCTTCACCTTGACCTTTACTATCACTCGTACGCCACTCACTATCGCTGATATCTCTCTCCATCGTCTATCCCAATGCCCCGAGAACTCACCAAAGTTATCTACCAACCCGACACCCAGAAAACGGATGAATATACCGTCATAGTGAACCCTGTAGAGGTGTGTGGTCAAAAAGATGAAGACGATTTCAGCGATTGACCAGATTTTGAATCACAGTACAAGAAATGGAGCGCAGGAGGTAAGGATCAACAACTCTATCATTCAGATCGATCAGTTGATATTTCCTCTGCTAGACACGTAAATTTTCATCTATGTTTGCTAGAAATTGTCCTCTAACCAGTGATCCAATGGCAGTTCAATACCTCTAGCTGAAGTCGTAGATTGTTCGTTATTCTTTTCATTGTTATTTTGAGTGATTCTGATCGAGCTCATCTTTTAGCGTTCCAAGTATTTTTTTCGAATCAAGGTGCACAAGGCATACTTGGGAAGCCATCAAAACAGCAGCTGGAGAACGATTTTGGAACAAGCAAGGATGTTGATGTCGTGCAGTTTATATTGGAGAAGGGCAAGTCGCAGACAGGCGATGGGATCAATACCCAGACCTTCCAGACCAATGCTTCTCGGGGTAGTGCCATTATTGATAGCAAAGGCAAGGGGTTAACGGGCATATAACGGGGTACGAAGTGTGAAGAAGCAAACAAACACTTGTATTATCATTGGATGTGCCGTATGGACCATCGTCTAGTGCCAGGTTGAACACAGAACTGTCGCAGTATCTATACCAATAATTAAACAAGTACGAAGTTTTTGTCAGATTTACCGTCATCGTTGTTTCTCTTCCTCAGGCGCTCACATCGATGAGAAATTTGAGTTAGCTGTAGATGTTAGCACCAGTCAGAGATCGTTCTTGCTCTTTCTGTTGGGTACCTCAGTTACTCATCGCTCAGCAAGGGCCAATCTACTGAAAGAAATGCAGAGTCTAGACTGCTGGTCAATGTTTTAACACACGGAAATTCATCCAAAATGACACTAGCAAAAGTAGCAACTGAGTTACATGTCCAACATTTGAGGGGATGCGCGCGACCCCATATCTTCATCATTCGAATGTCCATCAAGAAAACTCAATACTCAGAGTAGAGCGCGCCGAGTGTTATTTAAAGGGTAACGGGAACACAGCCGATGGAGATCAGAGTGCCTAGACAATTTTCAAGTTAGAACAAACGTTCAGGATATAAGGGGCTCTCAAGGGATCGCGCCGCTATGCTCTTACCGTGAGAGTTGTCTGAGCAGCAGACGGGAGTGGCAGAGCTGCAAAGAACAGACACATAAGCATCAAATCGTATCCCAAAACTGGAAACAATATCCTACCAATCTGAGCCTCCGACTCCAATGACGGAGATGGGGCTGCAAGTCAAACCGACATCGACATTGAGGTCCTGGAGGACGATCCCGAGCAAGCCCAAGACCTTGGTGGCAGAAGCATCGGTGGCAGGAACGACGCTGTCGCAGCATTGGATTGAACCAGTGCTGCAAGAGCTAGCCGGCTCGTTACGACGAGTCGGGGTGGCAGCCGCAAGGGTGGCAAGAGCAGCGGAGATAAAGGCGAGTTTGAACTGCATGTTTAGAGTTGAGAGTACTTGAACGACGACTGCTGGTGTTCGAGTGAAGAATTACAGGACTCATTGGAGGGTTTTTATATGTTTTTCGAACGAATTAAGGGACGCAAAGAACTGTATGTCCGAGGTCATGGCTCAGATAGAACTCGATACTTGTGTTGCAAAATGTCGAAGTGGAGTGATGCTGTGGAGTACTTTTTTTTTGGCAAATGAGTGACTGTCCCTAGAAGCCTTGCACGAGAAAGTCAGACAGTTGAACAGTGAGAGTTTTTCCCGAATGAATTAAACGAGGACGTATGAGGCGTCGTTTCTGGTGATCTTGTGATTCGTGTTGGCGAAATGTGTATTTCTGTCTTCTCTTATGCTGAGCAAGTGAGTCGGAAAAAATGAGGCCCAGCGAAAAGTCGAAAAAACGAAAGAAAAAAACGAAAACCAAACACAGTCTGCCAAAAGGTTATGAGCGCTGACCAATGACCTTCAAAATGAGATCCTACTCACAAGCAATTGAGTTGGTCAACAAAGAAACTTGTCGATAGGAAATGTTCGCGAGCTCGAGCTAGCAAGTTTTTCTCGACTTCGTCTGACAACTATGACGAACAACAGTACAAGAACATCCTTCCAGGAAGCGCATCAAATTGAAGCGACGTCTAAGCGTCACACAACCTATGACAAAAAAGATAGAAGATGGTAGATGAAATGGGGCGGGGTTGAGCTATAGGTTTGGATTTAGAAAAACGAATAGATGATCATACCCTAAGTAGAGCCTCTCAATCGCCGAACGGAAGGAGCTAACATGACGTTCAATCGCGGCGGTTTTATCACTGTGAATATGTGAACATAACGAGAACGGAAAACATATGCACCTCTTCTCGTAAAATGACATATGGACACATTTGAATTGATAGCAGTCAACTCAGCTGTCTGATTCACCGCATAGAAAGTATTGTTCCTGCATCATACGGTTCAACAGGATGACGCAGACTATGGACCGGACCTTTGATGAGTCGAGGACAATGAGAAGAGCATTAAGGTCAAGACCGCGAAAAAGCCTCGGAGGACGTCGTCGTTTCGTTGGGATAAGGCATTTTGAACTTCCAGGAGGGGATGTACATCTTTCTGACACATCTGAAGCGCGCGGTCGCATTCTAAAAAAGAGTGAACACCATCAACACGCGGACAGAAGGAAAGGGAAGAACCAAATGGCGGTGAAGAATGTACGGCGGTGAAGCTCATAGTTGTTTGTCGCGGGCTCCATGAGAAACGCACCGCTGAATACCAGACCCACTGTAGGCCAATTTGAATTGAAGACATTGTCGGAGCATGGATGTATGCTGTAAAGATCAAACGTCCGGACATGTTCCTGATCACCGACAGGGTGTTGCATTGAATGATGCTATCGGGAAACAGCGCGAACCCAAACAGCATAAACGTTGAAGAGCGACGATATTCCATCCTGCAGTGTTCAATGACTTCGAGTGAATGCCAGACTGCCGCGAGATCACTAACTGTAGCCTCCGACGCAAGTTGATGCCTTCGGAGTTTAGAAACACAAACACATAGCAAACGAGAATCTTTTACTCAACAAGATTGTCTTTGATTGAACTGTACCCAAGATATCTCGGGAGCAATATCTTTCCGAAATTGGAGAAAAACAGTTTTGGAAGCCCCAGGGGCGGATGGGAAAGTGAATTGGCAGGCGACACAAGCCAATCGACTGAGCATTCAAGTTAAAAGTGACTGTCCGGACACCGTCAGGCGTGTCTCTGCATCAAAGAAAGTAGAAAGACAAGGAGCTCGGTACCGACCACACGGACGACACAGTGACGAACCAGCAGGGACACTGGATGACTGATCAAGGAGCAGACGTTGTAGGAATACGTCAAACTCACTGATACAGAAGTAAACTTGTAGCGTGCGATCCTGCATGTTGATACATTCAATTTATCATGCAAAGCAACATAACATATACCAGAGCTGATGTGACCGTCTAATGGTGGCCAGCAGTGTCGACCCACTCTTTACTCCCCATCTGAACCAATCTCGAGCAAGCTCTAGCGAAGGCAAAAACTTCTTCCTCGCCCGAAAATATCGAACTCTTGCCCACAATATCCTGCGAAATACCCTGGCATGATGGAACGGTCGGTGTGACAAAATGCCAGCGATCAAGTCAGTGTATACGCACCAGGTCATCCATTACACTTCGCATGTGGTCTGACACTGGTTTCGTGCTGTCACGAGAATTTTCGTCAGAGAAAACTTGATAAACTGGAACCTCCGAGGTGACAAATAGTTTGGTCTGCGGAAGCAAAATGTGAATGTCGTCGTTCATTCGGACGTCTATATAGTGCCACTGACCTTGCTCTCGTAACAGGCATCAATAAATGTGATGAATCTCCGTGCCTGAAGCATGAAAACGAACATGAATGGTTTGACATGCAGAAAAAAAGAAATCGCCCTCACCATATCCTTCTTATCAAGACCCATCTTTGGCACGTCGAGCACAAAGACGGTCCCAAACATCTTTGTCACCTCCAAGTAATCCGCGGCGCTCAGAGGTTTGCCACATAGGTCATTGAAAGTGAACTTTGCGACTTTGCTCGTGCTCTCTGGGACGTGGAGTACTCGACCCCATATTTTCAACTCGCGGTTGTGTATCGGTGCATCATGTGGGTCTTGCGCAACGAAGGACTTGAAGATTTTCTGAATTTCGAGAGCATTTGAAGGTGTTAGTGGGTCATAGTAGACCTTTGAGAGTGCGCGAGGAACACGCCTATAGTCTGACAGACATTTGTTCGTGTATGATCTGAGAAAAGTGCTTAGCTCACCTGTCCCAGAATCAAGGTCAGTGACATTGAAGCTCGATCTGAGAAGGTCTATGGCGGGTAAAAAGCTCGATCGTTGAATTCCATTCTTATACAGGTCATCTGGATGGCGACTACGACAGAAAGTGTGAGAAATGGATAGCTTCGAACGTGGAAGGCTCTTACTTCGAAGTTATGACACAGATGACCCCATAATTGAGTAGATTCTCGAGTAATCGACGAAGAATCATTGCATCTGCAATGTCTGTTACCTAGAGTCCGCAACAAATCAAATCAATCCGCATTCGAGAGTTCAGTTCTTTGCTCGCGTACTTGGAACTCATCGAAACACAACACATACGCCTCCCGAGCGAGGTCTCTCGCTACCGGTACGATTGGATCACCTCCTTCATGGCCCAGAGCAATCTTAGCGGCATGCAGTCGTTTATGAACGTCGATCATGAAAGCGTGGAAATGAACGCGTCGCTTGCGTTTAATGTGCGGAGGTAGAGTGGAATAGAAGAGATCCATAAGCATAGTCTTTCCAGTACCGACATCGCCATACAGGTAGAGGCCTTTCGGAGCGGCTTCTGGGGGACCAGATGGTGGAGGCTGGTTTCGGGAAAAGAGGCGGGAAAACTATGGGAATTCGGTAGAATCTAGATGACTTTATCATGAAAGGGCGATTACTGACCAGTGATTCTGAAACATTCTGCTCTGGAACAGGAGGTGGGGTATATTCTATCAACTTATCGTGTAGATCCTGCAGCTTCTGAATGATACGGGTCTGTTGTTCGTCTCCTCGTAGGGTTCCTGTTTCGTTTAGATGTTGATAGTGCCGTAAAGGTGTTGTGTGCCCTATTCAACCTTCCATGATCAGAGAACTGGGTAAAAAGTCGCGCATTCGAGAAAAGAACCTTTCCGACCAGAGGACAGCGGAGATGTACTCGAGAAGATATCATTGCGAGATATAGCGGGAGAATTAGCAGCATTAAAGATAGCCGGGTCCACGGATGATGGTGAAGATTGATTGGTGGCCAAAGACGAATTATATGCGCTTGCAGATGTTGTCGGAGATGATACAGAGGTGGTAAATTTAGGAAGTCTAGAAGAAGAGATACGACGAGGAGCGGTGATAGAAATGCTTCGTGCAGCCTTAAGAGACATCTGTAAGGCTTGCAGTCTAGATAATGTGGTGGTATAAGGCAAAGCAGGTATGCAGAGATGGCTTATTGAGACAACGCAGCCATGGGCCAACACAGCGACACCCGTAGACTTGTCGGATCTATCACGTGAACCGGCAATCCGAGTGTGACTAGCCGGCGGTCCGGATCTTCCCGCTGTCTCTCGCTGTTATGGACGGCGACGACGAGACATTTATCTTGCTCTTACTTTCAGATAGCAATCTCCCAACTGGCTCTTTTGTCGCGTCATCTGGTCTCGAGTCATATATAAAACATGGATTTGGCTCACAAGATTCGAATAGGACAGTTACCTTCATGCGCGACAGTATCGCGTCGTATACACGAAGTGCGCTACCTTTTGTTTCGGATGCGCATAGATTGGTAGAAGAATACCGTGATAAGATGGATGAAACAGGAGAGGACGGCCTAGAGCATGTCTTAACAAATCTTCGAGAGCTTGATCAGCTATACGAGACAATGACCCTCAATCATGTTACGAGGAGGGCATCCAAAGCTCAAGGCGTGGCTCTACTCACCCTGTATTCCAAGGGATTCACGTCTCCATCTTCCTTCATCTCACCATCCCATAATCCGGACGACGAGTCGGAACGAATCACATCCAAAATGGCTGCCTTGATGGCGACATACAAGCTGAGCGTTAGACGTGAAGATGCTCATGGACACCTACCTATATGCTGGGGTATATTAACTGCTACTCTGGGGCTGGCACTAGGTAAGACAGTCAAATTTACTACCGAGTTTTCTGCCTAATCGGTAATAACCTACGCTCCAACAGAACGTTCTCAGTTTCTACATATCTTTCTGCATGCTCGTAGTCTCCTCTCCGCCTCCGTACGATTGAACGAGATCGGTCCATACAATTCCCAGCAAATACTGTTACACCTCTCGCGCCCCATAATCGAAGACGCTGTGGCGAAATGCAGTGGCTTTCGTACAGGGATCTTATTTGGACAGGATGATAGCCTCAACGAAACAATACACGGACCTGCAAATACCTGGCCATTGGGAGAGTTGCTCGCTGCACGACACGACCTTCAGCATTCACGAATCTTCAACTCATAACAGAAGAGACTATCTGCCTTCCTTAAAAGCTGCACCTGTATTGATACCTACGGCTATGTAATAAGCGCTAGACGCGACGATACCTCTGCTTGGGACCTGACAAGGTTTGCTAGGTAGGATATCATCAAGGTGTCTTGCAACCTTGCGTTGAAGCCGCCCTTCTCCAGATCGTCTGTGCTCGCACCAAGAGTATCCATGAGATACCTTCCGACTGCAGGATCTCCTTTCACTTCTCCTGCGAGCACCGCACGCACGTACGTAAGTACACGATCAAGCATGTCGTAGACGTTCTTGATGGATGATTCGAGGATTTCAAGATCCGTGATAGGTTGTGCAGTGGTGGAGCTGGAGGACGTGGCGGTAGACGTTAGGAGGTCAACTAGGAGAAGATTTTTAGGGGACAAATTCGAATATGAGGTGATTACTACACACCTCCGCTTCTTTCTGAATCTTGGAATCGTAATTCGACCGGAACTGGTACGAAGACGCAGTTCTCGGGTTTTGGGAAAACACCAACAGGTGAACTGGACCGGTAATGAATTTTTTCTTTGCACAAGTGACTGCAAAGTGAAAAATACATACCTCACATACCCTTTTACACCTGCCTGTTGCCCCTCTTCGACACTAGTATTTAGTGACACATGAATAGCTTGATGAGGAGCGGTCTCTTGCGAGTAGAAATTTTGAATCAGCGCCGAATAGGTATTGAGATTTGAACCTGTCGAGTACCTGCAAGAATGAGCGTAAAACTCAACAAAGATTGGAAAGAGACAGCCTAGACGTACCATCCAACGATGACCTCCTTCGGGTTGACTTTATGGTGTAGCTCGTACATCGTCCGATGGTACTCCATGTCCACAGCTACCTGTTCGCTCGTCTCGCTATGCAGAACAGCAAAAGACGACCGGACTTCGACCTCTGTATCCGTCCGCGTGCCAAGAAGGGTCCCTATCACTCTATCCTGATCATCCTTGCGACGGAGATAGTGGTCAAGAATCGAGAAAAGAGCTACAGGGTGAATAGTTATATTCGTTGGCGTTCGACTAGATGATTTACGATCCATTTGTGTCAGTGAATGAGATATATGATTAAAGAACTGACGGTCCATTTTGGGCACCTGCTGGAGAGATATTTTGGATGTGAATTGCTGAGGAGGATGGACCGAGAGGCATTGGGATTGTTTTCTATTTCACGCGTGGTGAAAGTTTTCTGACAGGGTTCGCCTTGCTCGGCTCTTGCCGATTCAGTCATTCAAAAAACGACCACCATGCCTTCAGAGGATACAAAAGTTTGTCTGCTTTTACTTCTTCTTGTCCTCTTAATTCTTATTCCATGTCTCACATAGGAGCGACTTGCGAAAGTCATTGATGTTGGACGGGTGCGTCAGCCATTTCCCCCGTTGTTCATTGTAACACTCACTGTGCATGGACTCTTGCAGACTGTGCTTCACTATGGTTGGATTCCAATGATTATATATGTCGGCTTCACTCGAAGCAACCCTCAGCCTTCGCTGATCAAGTGCGTACTTTTGTGTAGCTCGTTTCGGCATTGCCAACTAAGCTGCAATTTCAACAGGTTGATCAGCCCTCTAGCATGACGAGTTTCAGCAGCACTTACTACTACTTGTACATCTCATGTTTGCATATAATTGAAACATTGGCATTGTCCTCGCTCTCACCAATTGTTCGATATTCACTTTCACTGAAGACCATGACAGACCAAAAACGTGTCCAATTGTATTACATGAGGGTGAGCCTTGACCCCGCTCTTCATTCTGTCTTCCATGATTATAACAAGTGGTGGTATACACTCCGTATACCCCGATGGACCCCTTCTTTGTCCGCTACTCGGACGGTAATGGAATGGGTTACTTCTCTGGTTTTCGTAACCCAATGCCGGTTTCGTTTCCTGGAGAACCATGTGCGGATCTCTATCAGGCCAGATATGATTCAGCTTGTTTCTCGTCATCTTCTTTGTCGTCAACCAGCAATGACTGACTTTTATATCTAATTCAGTGACCTCGCTTCTAATTCTGGAGACCAAAAGTGATCTTTTCGAACAAGTCTTCAATGAGCTACAAGAATATTATTTTTGCACAACAGCGCGCGCCTGCTTTCACTTTTCTCACGACGTCTCAATACCACCAGTTGCCCCTTTTCTTGATGGCGCGAGGATGTTGAGTGGGCATCAACGATGGTGCGACCACTTGGCTCCGTACGAGTCCTACAATAGTCCGCTCAACTAACTGTTTGTTGCGACTTCAGCAATATCCGCATGATCCCATCCAGACGTCCGAAGGACAAATAGCGAAGCCTTGTCTCCGGGGTTCTATCTCTCGCAAATATCGAACAACACAACTTACCACTCGTCTCCCTCTATGCATTCAACCCATTTTTGCGAGTCTTCATACTCGCTCGATATTCCCCATGACCATTTATCAGAGCCGGTTAGAGTGCGACGGCAAGGGGGTTACTCATCCCCAACTATAGGGCCAGAGTCAAAGGATGAACCGCCATCTCCCACGTACCTTGTGTGGGATGTACAAACATCGGAGAAGACCACACGGACAGTAGGAGGGTCGAGTTCCGACAATACAACAACGTCGAAGGAGCCAAGTTTCCAACGACCGAACGGCGTCGATGGACTGTACGCAGGATTGGGTTTTGAACCGAATATATTGAGGGGGAAAATCCTGTTAGAGAAATACGCCGTTGCTAGAGGAAGCTTTGCCAACGTCTATCAAGGAACTTTCGAAAAGAACGGTGTACGCAAGGTAGGCCAACTACCATTGTTTCATAGGCATTAACTGATTGCTGTAGATCGTTGCAGTGAAAATCATTCGTAAAGAAGAGAAAATCAACAGAGTCAGTTCGTCATCTTTTCTTTTACCTGTATGAAATTTGTTCTTGGGGTCAAAGAATACATCGTGAACTCAACGTTTGGATCAACCTGAGACACAAGAACGTGTTAAACCTTTTGGGCATAACCAGTGACTTTCCTCGCTTTCGTTCTTTGGTGTGTCCTTAGGTATCCGGTGGCACCTTGGGTACTTATATCCGCTCGAGAACACCTTCATTATCAGTCCGGCTGCGACTGGTGTGTCTTTTCCCTTGCTCTCTATGCAGCACCCGCGGCAACATGACATGACCTGCTTCACTTAGCTCAAGGAAGCGGCAGAGGGTTGCATATCGTAAGTAGCATAATTTCTAGGCTCATCAAATTCTCCAATCCTCAGTTCATTCAAAAACGTCGTACACGGCGATTTAACCCCGGAATGGGTTCAGTTCCGCCCAATTCCTTGACACCTCAGCTCAGTGGACACTTTCGACATAGACCAACGTCCTCATTGACAACGGCCATGCAAAGCTGTGCGACTTTGGTTTGTCGCGAATTAAAAGGAAATTCGGAGACGGACAATCTGAATTCACATCTTCTGTAGGTCAAGGAGGCAATCTTGGATGGGGGCACCAGAGCTTTATCGCCTCGATGGGCCACGCAAAGTAAGCTACAGTAAGTAGTGATGTCTACTCTTTTGCCAGCGTGAAGTGAATTTTCATATAGTGCCCCCACCATAACAGGATTCACTTCACTATCACAGGTATCGTCGGGTAGCACCCCATTTCATGGTATGCACGACTCCGCTGTACTTATGGCAGTGATACAACGCCAAGAACACCCGTCTCGTCCAATCGGCGAGAAGCGCTTAATTAATGACGATCATTGGAAGTTTATGCTCCGGTGCTGGTCTGGTAGCTTCTGGCAGACGGCCTGAAAGACCTTTTGCAAAGGACGTTCTTAGAGACGTTACAGCGTTCGGTCGCAATTCAAGTAGGGAATAGTGAGCGTGATGTATACAATCATGGGACTGATCATTTATGGGGTAAACATTCCAACGTTTACGTGTGGCCTTTCGTGTCCTGTGCATCCGCACTGCACTAGATGGGCAAGGTGGGGCAAAAATATAATATTCAGTGTTCGAGGTTTTGATATCTTCGCACATCACTTACAATTGTCGATATATTGATTCATCACTCTTGCACTCAGAAGTGAGATATCAAAAATCTATAAAGATACCGTAAACGCGACCAAGAACGCCTTTATATACAGGAAAGAAAGGAGGAGTAAAAAGATAAAGATACAGAGAAATAGATAAGCGATGGTGTGGTCCCAGAATGTACAAAAAAAATGTAAAAAGGGAAATACGCTACCAGGTATATGAGTGGTAAGTGTTGGAAGGATCTATATGCACAAATTTGAACCAGAGGTATAATAGTACAACAACACAAACAGGTTGCAGGGGGAATGTCGCGATACAAAGCAGTGGCGATGACGGCGTGACGAGTGTGGAAGTGGCTATAGTATGGAAGTGGCTATAGTACAAGATAATGCAAGTGGCAGAGAGACGAGGGGGAACAGGAGGGGGGGGCATGGGCGTGAAAGAAGGAGAGGTACGCAAAGCGGGGGATAATAAATATGGTCCATCTAGAAGTCTACTTCCAGGAGGCACCAAAATAATGCAAATACCGAAAGCCATACGATGCAGAGCAGTAAGGACGTTAAATATGGTGTCCACGTGCAGTGTAAATATGCAGAGAGATGAGAATTTGCGGGAAATGCGGTGAAAAAGTCACCCCAAAGCAGTTGCTTGTACATCTGGGACACTTAACACCGCACCTCAGATACATCTTGTGTGCGCCTCATCACCGATTGGTACCATTCGTCCAACGGTGGTAGTTCGTCCTCGTCCTCGTCTCCCCAAGCCCATGCCTCTGCTGTCGCCAGCATCTGCTCCTCTGGATCAAATGGCTGGCAGACCGGGAGCGAGCCTTCCAAGATCTTGTCGGCGACAACGCAAGCAACGTCTGCAGCGTTATCACATCGTGTAAGTGAAAGTTCACCGTATTCCTCCTCCTCCTCCTCGACCACCTCAAGACCTTGATCTGCATCGTAATGTATTCTCCTAGCTAGCGCGCGTTCAAACGCGGCTCGAAAGTCTTCGTCCTCGTCTGGTGTTTGAGGGATGAACGAGTCTATGGAGGCAATGCTTTCCGTGTCAACCTCTGTTGCGTCCGAGTCGAACGCACAATAGGCTTCCAAAGTACTGATGAAATGCTCCCCATAGTCATCCTCGTTCTCGTCATCGCAATCAATGTAGACCTCATCCAGTAAACTTTCGTCGCCATCGTGGTACGATTCGTAACCATCGAAGAAGTCTTCGGGCTCATTAATGTAGTAGACACCACGAGCAGGCACAGTAAGGTAACGACCGAAGCAACAGTCCTGCGGATTATTTACCGAGTTGGACCAGGTAACCCATGGACTCTCTGGAGGTGCTGAGTTGATGATGATGTGTGGAACACAGAAGGGGTTGGGGGAGTCAATGATCATAGTATTGTAGTCAAAACGGCTGGACGACAGAATAGGCTGCGAGAGCGCATGCCCGTAAGTAACTGCTTAGTCTGCGAGCGGGAACTTGGCAACTTACTTCGGCAGGGTCAGTCCATATAAAGGGTTTCTCCACTCTTGAGAAGGGCAGCTCGGCGTCATATCGTCTTCGGTACGACAATGCGATGCGACTCGCGTGAACCGCCTAAGAGTGAGATAATGAGATAGGCGCTGTGCAGCAAAAATGCCACGAACTTACATTTGCCTTCCAAATATGCCGATAAAGAGCAGCCATTACACGAACCAGAATTGGGTCGCTGCGTTCGTTTGAGCAGCGTTTCACCTACAACATGATGAACAATGACGTCCACAAAGAGAAGAAGTGTATATATCATACCATCGCATTGAATTTGGAGTGGCTAAACACTGCTTTCGGAAGTTGTTCAGAAGTGGTGGGTATATGATGTAAATTGGAGATAGTGAGTTGTAGACTAGCAACCCTTTCGGACAGATCTAGCAATGGAACCATCAAATCATCCGGGCATTGTGGATCGACACGATTGAGCCAAGCGACACTTTGCTCATTCCAAGAATCAGGAATAGTTGTCACAACAATGTGTGGCGTGAGTTCCGGTGAAACCGAATCCAGGACGATATTTTCTTTGTCCTGGTAATATTCACCAAGCACGCGCTGGACTGTAGTCAGCACGCGACCAGATATGAAGAGTAGTCAAACGCACGTCGTCCTCCGCTGAGTCCCATCTAGAACAATTCATTATGTGAATCTCATCGGGTCCGGTGTCAGTTTGAGTCAAACTGCGATAATCCACTTGAATAAGACCGTCGTCCTCATCGGGACAATCGTAGTCTGGATCTACTTCATCTGTTGACTCATCCCTCAACCGCTGAAGATCCACATGTAGCACAGATGACTCTACAACGAGCTCAACACGCGTTTCATGCACGAGGAGTGCTGTAGAATCGCCTTTGCAAAGGAATGAGGCGGGTAGGACATCCTGTGAAGCCGTGGAGTCAGACCCGAGAACGCCAAATGGCGGGATGAACACACACCTGAAGCCCATGTCCTTCTATTTCTCCGCACTTCTTGGGAGCAGTGTCGTTGGAAGATGGTGGCGGTGGTGAGACGACCAGGAGATGACTTGGTTCCCACGATGTCGCTGAGCAACGCGTCGAGGTTGAGCGCGTCGGAAATGTTTTGTAGTCCTTTGAGGAAAAGAAGCTGATGTCGGTCCATTGAGACATGTTTGAAAGCATTGTACGGGAGACTTGCTTTGTGTGCACGCGACCAGTACGTCCAGAGAAGATATAATGTTTGGTCTGAAAGAGATGAGGGGAGAGTAGTTGAAGGTAAAGAAGATAATTATATATGAATACGGATTGAGGACGAGAGAAGCTGTTGTGACTTGTGGACGACCATTGCTGGTCAAAGAGAGTGGCAAAGGAATGAAGAGTGGCCAACTTGGTCCGCGAGTACTCCGTTCATCACGTGACTCATTCTCTCCCCAATCCAGCCCTTTTCTCAGAACGACAGACCTATCCCTCGCTTTTCGTTGTCTCGTTCGTTGCATGGTCGTCATACACAAGTATATTGTACATAGAATGATGGACAAAATGAAATGATGTAAACAGTTGTATTTCCAATACTTTGTGTGGCCCTTGCGATGTCATCTACACGATCCATTCACCTTCAATCAGTAGATGCAGAGATACCCTAGTCTCTACAGCTATATTCGTACAGGCTGCAGTTCATCGCAACTTCAAAGGAAATAATCCTTGGGTTGATTCAGCCCAAACACCTGGGTTCTCATAGCAATGTCATTATTACTTCTTCCGTCTGGCTTTGCCCCGACGCTTACACCGTTCTGTGGAGCAAGTTTTACGAAAACCGAGTCCCGACTCTTGTCTGTAACGCCCGAATGCCCGGTCAGACCTCTAGAGGTTCCCACCAAAGCAATGAACGCTTAGCCTGAGCATGATCCGTAAACCCAGCATGTTTTTCAACCGTTTAAGCAAGCCTGCGGGAGACCTTGGTTGGCAACGTCCATAGTTCAATTTCACTGCACTAGCCATTTCATCGAAGGCATATCAGACCAATTCAGCGATGTGGTGAGAACTGGCTGACGTTCTTGTATTGATCACATCTGCCTCTTGACTAGAGAATTTGAGTAGTACGCAAAGTAATTGTACAGGCATCGGTCAAAGGTAAACCACTGACGATGCATGCCTTTCCAAGGACACATCATCAACAGAGGGAACTGAAAACTTTCACCAATGGGAGCCCTACAACGACTTGCAATGAACCTCACTCAACTTTCTCATCGGGACGAAGACCGGTCACCTTCTGGAAATTCCTCATCACAAAGTCAGCGCCTGTAACCTGACAAGGACGTTTCAATTTCAGCAATGACTTCAACCGATTATCAGCCCCCCCAGTGTAAATGAATGCTGCTTACCCATTGCACAAAGTCCCGCAAATAGCTCGGAAGGAGTTGCACAAACGGTATGAAATTCACATAAAATGGGAGGTAGATGGTCTGTGAATGTTGGTCATCGAGCGCTTGAATGATCTGTTTGACCACATTGACCGGCGGAATGGAAGGCAAGAAAAACTGGAGGAAAGCCGACTTCGGGTATGACGCTTTCGAGAATAGGGGTGTCAGGATGTAGCCTGGGCACACGAGCGTTGTGCGAACATTGGGCGCTTTGTATCTATGACGCAGAGCATCTAGAATGAGTTACGTGGTCTAGTTTTTGGGTCAATACGCACATCTTGTCCAACTCGTAACGCAGAGATTCATGCATTACGTTCAAGGCAGCTTTCGAGCCACAATAGTCGGCTATTGATAATGAACAGTCTATAAAATCGGTAGAAGAAGAGAAGATATTTGCATACTCATCTGCGCAACCCCACACATACCCATATTTGAAGAGACGGTGAACTACATGAGTACCCCCGACATCAGTCGTTCATAATAGATGCTAGTACTGTCTGATACTCACAATGTGGCCGGCGTTCTTGTTAATCATGTCGGGAAGGAACGCCTTGAGTGTGTAGAAATGGGCAATTGTATTCACTCCAAATGTCCTAAGAAGACCTTCTAAGGGAAAAGTCACTGGAAAAGAGGGTATTTGAAGACTTGCTGTTGAACATCTTCGGCGGTTAAGTCGGTGATGAGTTTCCCTTGCACAACGCCCGCATTGTTAATGAGTACCGTAGGGTGCCCAAGCTAAGTAAAATTGCATCGGTTAACCTAGTCTAGAACCTTTGAGAGTAAAAGATCAATATCATACCTCCTCCACGATCCTTTTAGAAACAGCCTCGACCTCCTCCCATTTAGATACATCGCACTTATAGTAAGTAATGTTATCTGTGAAGCGAAAAGAACTATTAAAATCTGGATTGACTCTTGACTGAACAACTTGCAGTTTTCGGTCACGATTGGCTTGACGTCAAGTACCACCACATTCACGTTGCGGACTGCCAAAGTGTTTGCCAATAGTTCACCAACACCAGACGCGCCTGTATGAAATCCATTAGGTCATTCGGCTCATAAGATTGTTCCGTACGTACCTCCAGTAATCACGACGATCTGCTCACCCCAGTCGAATGGCTTCGGGCGGAACAGCAAGCTACCCTGATTCCTGTACAGTGTCGAGCACCATTTGCCAAGCCCTGAGAAGAAGTGAGTGCAAACGCGGATACGAAATGATTAGACTCACAGAAAAGACACAAAAGCCCATACCAGCTGGTAGACACAACGATGATTGGATCCGTAAGCTTGGCACCTTGGAAGACGTAGAACACAGGGACGAAGAAGACAAAGAATGGACCTTTAGGGTGTTTGAGTACATTCCCAGATGAAATACAAAATCATGAATGCCACGTACTAAATACAGTATGCGAGAGCACCTTCAACACCAAATCAATGTCCAGCGAATCAAAAACGGGAGACACGTCGCGGTTCATTTTTGAAGAGTAATTTGCGCTGGAAGTTTCTTATTCAGAGTGAAAGTATTCAAGAAGCTTAGAAGATGAAGCAAAAGGCGCAGCCTTTGAAGTGTAAACGAAGGTTGGAACAGACGCTGATGGAAGAACAAGACCAAAGCCAGGCACTTATGGGGCTTGACCGGGAAGCGGGAGCTGAATATGAATGTGAATATCTAATCTAATCTAATCTGTTCTGTTACCGCTTGCAGTGCTCACCGCGACGTTTACTTTGAGGCAAGATATCACTGCTTGCGGCGAATGGTCTGAATTTGCGCGAAGATACCGTGAAAATACCAATGTCCTCGTCGCCATTTTATGTGGAACTATTTCGCTCCTGGGAGTGGTGCGTCTCTTCCGTTTACCAGATTTTGGTTACAATGACAACGCTCATGCTTTCCCCAGGCAAAACACCAGACGAATCTAAGAATTAGCGTCGAGATGCACTAGGATACAAGCTCAAGGGCTCAAGCATTCAAGCTTCAAGCTTCAAAACTGAGTCAGGCGCCCGGCCCTGCCCTTCCTGTGGTTGTACCCGCCCTACCCTCCCGTGCGTATCCTAACATTTTTGCCTTCACCCGTACTTCCGCATCCAACCCACGAAAACCGGTACCGCTCGTGCTGCCGCTCTGTGACAACGCCGTCCGCACACAGCACACACCGCTCCGCTATGTAGCGTTTTTCGTCTCGTGCTTGTTATAATCTTGTACTCGTGGCGCATATATCACACTCGAAATCTCAAATCTCATGTGCCTTTGTTTTTTTCGGACAAATGAAATCAAGAAGATCTGGAGTCTGGACTACTTATTAGGGACCTGGTCCCGGCGGGGTTATCATTTTTACCTGTACGCGTTATCAGGCGTCATCCGTGGATGAGCACCCTTCAGACTTCGAGAGCCTTCGAGATACTTGTCCGATAATCAGTAAGAAGTACATATGTACGTGCCTACCTTGACTTATAAAGCGTTCTGATCGGCGCTATACAATGTACTTAGCGAGGTGAAAATGGCTTGAAAATCGTCTGAACCT